>JAQFXN010000012.1:0-43860 GCA_034693365.1 Liacarus xylariae | reverse complement strand
TGTCTAGTTCATTACAAATTATCAATATTTCATTGCATTGCAATGGCACTTATATTAAAATACAATAAATATTCATATTTTTACACTAATTCTTTGGGCATTCATCTGTTTTTATTGCGTATTGTATTAAAAACAATAATTAAACTATTTTCAAGCATGTTTATTACCAGAGTGCAAAATTATAAAAATATTAGCTCCAGAAGACATTCATGTGGACAAATTGTCCTAACATTTTATTGTCAAATATTATGCATATGTTCGATAGGAATAATTAGATTAATAACATTTAAGTGAAAATTTACTGAAAAATGCTTTCAATATAAAACAGGTGTTAGGGTTTAAAATATTTTCTGAAACAAGTTTTTAAAATAGTTTTAATTGAGTTTTTATTTATTGTTTTGTTTTCATTTATTCAGTCATTTGTTTAAAAATTGAATTAAATATTAGTTTTGTTTATGTATTCAGTGATAAGAGAACAAGTTTAACCGAATCGAATCTCGAAAAATATATTTTTGTTAATTATATTGAATTGTATTTAATGTTTAAATAAATGAATAATTTTTAACTCATTTCAAAAGAATTTTTTGTTTAATTCTTTATTATTAATAAATCGTAACAATTATTGGTTTTTAAAATAAAATTTGTATTTATTTCTTTCTATTAATCGAGAGTCGAGTCAGGGGTGGACTCCCTAATCATGACAAGAGCTGATTCCTGTCCTATTCCTGTTGTAGTATATAAAATATTTTCTTTTCCTTTAAATGAGTACATTTTTTTATTCTCTCTCTTGTCTTGTTATGTCTCATGCCCTGCGGCGCAAAAGTAAGGGTGGGGGGTATTTAGGCTATCCCTTGGCTACCCTTGATACATACTTTATTTATAATTATTAAAAATAAGTAACAAATTTATTTATTGCTCGCATAAAATACTTATCAATAGTAGACATCAACTATCAGTAATTGCTAGACATTTAACGTCATTTTGTTTGTTTCACTTATAAGAAAATACCGACCAATAAAACAAAAATCGTATCTTATTTTACGATTAATGTTTGCAATTTTGAAGATATATTGTATAAATGTTTATCTCAATGAACACTAACAGCAAACAAGAAAATAGTTACAATTCTTATATAAAACAATAATTAACAATAGAATAACGAAAATATTTTTAAACAATTTATTTATATATCCTTGCTTAAATATAACTTTTATGCAATATCGCTGCTATATTTGTCTTTCACATGGAGTTATTACGTCTCAAAGTATTAATAATTCTATTAATAACAATGACATTTAATCTAAGTGTGGCAAAGCGCCGGGTAATTGATTACAGGCGAAGAAAATTTGTGCATGCTAAAAAAGAACTGGAATTAACTAAAGTGGTGTCATTGGAGCCAAAGAACTGTCTGAGTGTACATCCATTGACTGTATTCGTCTTATCAATGCCTCAATCAAGTGGTGATAAATTTGTGCGAAGACAAGTGATAAGGAGAACATGGGTTAGGGATGCGAACGAACATCACATTAGAGTCTATTTTGTGTTAGCAATGAATGGAAGCGCAGAAATAGATTATGCGTTGAGTGCAGAGTCAGACAAATTCGGAGATATAATTCAGTTTGGATTCATTGATAACTACTTTAATCTAACCCTAAAAGTGATTTCAATGTTTCGATGGATTAATAGAAATTGTTTGAACACAAAGTATGTCATCAAAGCTGACGACGACGTTGTCATTAATATTAATGCATTAGTGGAGAGACTGTTTGAATTGGAACCGGGAATCCATGGGTTCTCAGGACTACCCGTCATAATTCGATCCAAACTACATAAGCAATATATGCCTGTTGTCTATTGGTCGAAGAGAACAATACCCGACTATGTGTTCGGTTGTGTCTATCTATTAGTGAATAATATAACGCATTCATTGGTCAATGCGTTGGACACATACAGGGGTTATATTCTCGACACTGAGGACTGGTTTCTGACGGGTGTTATCGCCGAAAGGGCTGGTATTCCCCGATATAACAGTTCACTGATTAGAAACAATGGCTGTAATCCCGAAGATGTTTGTCTTCTATACAAAACTCCCCTCACTTTCCCCTGTAATACAAATGAGGATTACATTAATCTCTGGTTTAAATTCAAACAGACTTCGTGTCAAACCTGTGGTTATTGTAAAAGAACTTCAATTTCTGGCTATAGTTTGCTTAAGAAAAGTAATTTTCTATTGATTAGCAATATTTCTGAAAAACAAAATATTAAATTTCTGTATATTTTGTTATTATATTTAAAAATAATCATAACCTTGTTCATATTTTTAATTTTATATAATTTATTTATTAAGAAAATTATTTATAAATTATATGTAAAATTTAGTTTTCACCCCTGATTTGTTTTAATTATAAATATTTATAAAACCACATGTTCTAAATTTAAATAAGAAATTTGACAACTTTTAAAGTGAGAATAAAGTTTTATAAATAAAATAAAATATTTCTGAATTATCAGGTTTTTACTGTTTAGCAGTTTCACTGCAATTTCTGGTTTTTAAATTTCTTAAATGCGTTTTTATTTATTAAGAAAATTTTTTATAAACTATTTATATAATTTATTATTCACCCTTGATTAAATTTCTACTATAAATATTTATAAAACCACCCGTTTACAATACTAAATTTGAAAAATTTTAAATTGAGAAATGTGTAATTATTTAATAAATACATGAATATTAACAATTTTATTTTGAAATTGATACCAGCATGTTTCTAGCTAGATTTCGTTTAATTCATCCTGCTGATTATTTTTTATGAATTTGTTGCAAAATTTTCAAATCGATTCTTCACGTTTATAATTTTCATTATTAACTCCTGTAGGCTGTCCTACCGATTAAAAAGGTTTTGTACTAGAGGTCACCAATCCTTCCCATTAAAATTACGGGAGGGTAAACGACTCCCGAAATATCACATTAACAGCAATACAAAGTAATAATCAGAGAATCAAAAGGCATCTATTAAAACTATTTTATCGATAAATCTTATGAAACTAGTAGTTAGGACCTTGATAATTCATGACTTGAGGACCATTTTGGCGAATTAAGTATAATTTTAAATTTAAATAACTATTTCATGAGTTATTAACTATTTTAGTTATTTGCTCAGTTACTATCTTGGTCACAAAAACTCACACTTAAATTCAAGCTAACTTTTACACCAAACTCAAAATTTAGAACAGGTCTTTAATGTCATTTTAATTCAAGGATGGTTAAAGGGAATACCTTGTTTATAAAACATGTAATTCCGTCCAATTATTCTCTTGTAATCAATAAAGTTTTAATTATAGAATATTTACACTTTTTTTTGTTTGACTGCAATTTAGTACTTAAATAATTACAATGAATTTATTGCTAAACGCAATATAATATAATTAAATTTATATAAAAGTTTATTTACATGCAATCAAGGATGTCCATGGCTCAATAGCTAGAGGATGGTAGTTTTCGGCAGAGATAAACGATGTTTAGCTGAAGGGAATTTCAATAAAGTTCTATTGTATAAATCATAAATGTTTAAATTCTCGCATGAGTTTATATATTATATATGGAATAAAATGTTCAAATCAGAATCGGCCTGTTCTAGTCATAAGCATTAAGTTCTGGCCAGTAATGAGGTCGAGTCTGATCAGATGGAAGACATATGATTTCTAAATATAACACATTTTGAAAAAGTAAAATATTGCTTTTTGTTTATTTGTAAGATTTTTAGTAAAATAAAACTCAATGAAAATAGTGAAACAAAGATTACACTAATTTTTTGAATTATTTCTATTATTAGACAAATAATAAAATTAACAAATATATCAAATTCTTTAATAATTAACCCCTAAATTCATATTCTTTATCTTATTTTTCATTTCCCGAGTCTTTTAAGTGCAGAAATTGTCTGATGAAAGAAGTAATTTTAGACAGAAGTATCAACCCTTAGTCAGGATCCAGACATTATTTAACAATTCAATGCTTACACTGTTTTCCGATTGAATTTCACTTCAGCCCAATTCAAAGTAGTTTTAAATCATTTCATTTTATTTTATTACCAAATATTATTGTTTACATTGTGTTTAATGTATTGTGTAGTGTAAAAGTGAATTTATTATTTTAAATTTTGTTAAATACTTTAATTTAGTTATGAATACAATTGATTTAAATGTAATGAACTATATTTTGTTTTTTTTCTATTTATGTCTATTTTATTGTATATTTGTATTTAGACTAATAGAAAACATGAAATGCTTTAAAACTACTTTGAATTGGGGGCTAAGCAGTGAGCGGTAAAATCATTTGGGGTGAACTTACTTTGATTTGGGGGCGAAGAGCGCGCCCTTACTTTGAATTGGGCTGATGTGAAATTCAATCGGAAAACTGTGTAATGTATAATTTTATCAATGAAATTTGATAAATGAGAACTAATGCAATAAATGTCTCGATGCTATTTGTTCTTTTCGTCTAGACTAATTCATTTATCACAGAAATATTTTTAAACTTAATTTATACACTTATTTCATAGACTTATTCTCAATTTTCTGCACAACATTACTATGAATTTTATTCTATTTTTGTTCACAACATTAATGAATACAAATGTAACAAAAGATTTATAATTTTGATATAAAAAATAAAAATTACGAAATATGTACTTTTCTATTGAGAAATAAGCCAATTTGGACAAGCGGTATTGAGTAAAACGGCTTTATTTGTGTGAGTGTCAAATGCTCTGTTTGAAAGAAGATAATATGTTGGTTAAGCCCAGGGGTAGCCAAGGTCGGTCGAGTCAGGCGGAATATTTTGACGAGTTTTTTGGCAAAAATATCAAAAATAAGGAAAAGATGAAAAAACAAAACAAATTTACCTTCTGCCCACAAAATCAAGGGGTATTTGGCAAATCGGCCGAGTCAGGAGGGGTATTTGGGCTATATTCCCTTGGTTAAACCGAACTCAAATTTAGTTATTTTTACAACAAAAGAAAATGTTTCGGATAACTTTTTGAAATATAATACCATATGAAATGAAACGCTAAGTATGAAAACCAAAGAAATTTTATAGTAAATTCTCGTTATAATAAATACGATATTCATCGATGCTTAACTTAATAGCGTGCGTTCATTATAAGCAGTCTTATTTAAAATGTTTTAATGAAGTTGAATTCCTTTATTTTATTATACTGTTTATTAATGTGTACAATAATGTATACTGTTCATATTACTGGATTATTCTATATAAGCGAGTCAACTACTATAGTCAGAATCTATTGTATAAGTATGTCATTAAAAAATTCATGTCTTAAGAATATGTATTATTAATGATAGCAATTCAATCTTATCATTAAAAATTCTTTTTTCGGTAGAATCATATTCACTAATAAGAAATTCTTTAACTCTATAAAGAAGAGATTTTAGAAGAAGGCCTAAAATCGATAACAATCTAACAATTTTATAAACCAGAGATGCGCAGACTTGGCCACAACAGGTGAGGATATTTGCCTTTTTGATCCAAAATTACAAGTACCTGTCCATAGACGTTATGCTAACAAAGATTTTCTAAGGGGTGTATTCCTGGCTGTACCCCCTCTGCGCATTTTTGATATAAACTCTTTTGGAAATAATATGAAATGGGCTCTAACTTACCCCTGATTTTTTATCAAAAATAATTTTAACAGATTTGGCATATTTATTGGTGAATGGGTGGTGGAGGCAGATGTGAACCCATTCTCTATAATATTTCCATCACACAATCTGTGCCTGAAAATTTTCCCACTAAACTATTAAGAGATATATTAATAGCGAGAAAAGTACATCTAATTTCTATAAAAGGGGATTTATTAGCATTTGCTTCTATGGGATAGCTATTTAAATTTCTTCGAAATATATTTTCGATTTTAACCCTTACATGGGTGTGAAGGATATCTCATATTTTTATTGATTTTAAATTTACTTATGCAAGCTAATATTAATGGTTCATTTATTTCTTTATGAGCTTGTTTAATATATGAAAATCAATATTCATATTATTCTTATATGAAATACAACACAATATTAGTATTATATGATGTGAATCAGAGTATATCGTATTATAGAATTCATTGCCAATAATTAAATAAATAAAATAAGCGAATAATTAAGTGAATAATTGCATAAATAATCTATAATAGGTGATATAATTAGAAGATCTTCATTTAAATTAAAATTAATAAACAATTCAATTCTAATGTGAAATATAAAATAATAAAGAAATACATTATTAAAATAATTTCACAAATTAAATAATTTTAATTTGCATTGATTAAACCTTGACAATATATTTCCATCCCTGACTGTGATCTCTGCATTTTGATAATTTTAACAGGTGTTCTCTTATCAATTGGGAATAGTATACTTTTCAGTACTACTATTAACTTAAAAATTTAAAAATATTGTTAAATATATTGCCGAAAAAGCCGTCTCTAAAAATAAACTGTTATCTGAAACAATTAGTAAAATATTGCATAAAGAAATCAAATGAATTCACTACAAGAAAACTATATTTAACACTGGAGTACGATTTAAAACAATTACCCCGAATGCGTAAGACTTTATATAAGTTACTAACGAATACATAAAAAACATAGACTCAATTACAGCAATATGTTTTGCATCAGAGAAGACCAATGGTATGATGGCTTTAAATCAAATCACTTTTATTTAATTCTAAGAATTTAATTTCAAAAGTCTTTTCTAATTTTCTGTTAAAAGAAGTTTTATAGGGAGAGATTAATCTGAATACTCAGCTCAAGAATCTGAAGCGCATAATTTTCTATCATGCTAATTGACCCTTCCTTTCATTAGTTTTAATAGTATAATACTTCTCTATTAAAATCTCTGGTTATATATAACTTGAGTCAAAAACTAAATTATAATAACCATTAATTATAATTTATAAATAATAATTCATAAAATTGTATCAAAACAAAAGTAAAATATATTATAATTCAGAATAAATCACAAAAATATGTTATAAAAAATGAGCAGAGGTCAGGCCAACCTCAGAATGAACTAGGCTCGGGAATTGGCTCGAAGAGGTTGAGGCCTAGGGCCAAGCCCAGGCCCAAGGCTCAGAACTAATGTAAACCTACATTAACATGTAACAATAAATAAATTAAATATTTTATAAATACAGATAAAGTAACTTTTGGCTGATTATGTAATTTTATTCTAATATTTGAGTGAAATTTAAATTTCTACCTAGTTTTAATATAGAGTCATGCTTACATTGAAGCCCAGGCGCATGCCGAGTCTCTTGTGTTCAGGCCCAAGACTAAGCTCATAATTGTATTTACAAATGCTGAGGCTGAAGCCAGCGATTTTTGGACCCTAGGCTTTCTAAGCCCAGGTCTAGGCTCATGGTTTTCGGGCCTGTGCTCATTTCTAGTTATAAAACTAATAATTTTATTGAGTTATGTTTTTTTCTTAAATAACTTATATAAAGACTACAAATAATGCAAAATAAGAATTTCCCAAAAATAAATTTATAATAACTAGCGATATAAAAATTCAATGCGCCAACAGCAGAGGGGGTATTTTGGGGGGTTTTTCTCAAAAAGTCAGAGGTGGTATAAATTTGTTCAAAATTTGAAAAATGCACAAGGGGAGTAAGATAAAAAACGACTTTTTGCGCCACAGGCGCATAAATTAATGGGAGGATATTTTGCAAAATCTCAAACTCAGATCGGGAATTTAGGCTATATCCCCTCCCTTGGCTACCTGTAATATAAGATAGTAATACTAATAAATTTCTATTAATAAAGTTCCATTTCGTTTATTTCATATAATTCTTTTAACATTTTAACGAAATGAAACTTTTATTAATACCCTTTTGCCCATTTCATTCGAGTCCTCTTTTAATCCAACAAACATTGAGATTATAATCTGATACTAAATGCTGAAACTCAACAAAGGGACATTCAAATAGTACGTACGCAGAAGGTAAGGGAGGCGGGTCAAGAGAAAGCGTATGAATGCGTACGATGTTTAAGGGGGGGGTCAATGTTACTGTACTCATACTCATACTGTACGTACTCATTGAATATGCAGAATAAACTGATAAAATATTTAAGTTTGGAATTTATATTCCTTTGATAAACTTAAGTATTTTAATCTTAAATTTAAAGTAAAATATTTGAAAATTTAATAAAAGATTCGTTTATTTTGTCTTTTTATTTAAATTTTGCTTTAATTGTTTTAGTGGCCAATAAGTTCAAACCGAATTACATGGCTTTGAGGCCTATATTAAAACTGTGCCGAATTTAAACAAATTTTCATACATTTGAGCGGTGAGGGGGGGGTCGAGCCTGGGTGTACGTACTTATAGAATGCGTACATGTGCGTATTATGGGGGGAGGGGGTTCAAAATTTTGATATTTTTGCGTACGTACTATTTGAATGTCCCCTAAAGTTGTTTTACTTGTCTTTGGGCTAACAAAAGATTTCCGCATAAAAATAATCATTTTAATACAAGTGCCAAAAGTATAAGATCATACAATTTGATACTTTGACCCATGCCTTTGGCTGTGCTGACATATGATGCAAAGTTCACATCAGTGAAAGATTACACTACAGTAAAGGCCTTGAGGTCAGAGTATCAATATTACGATCTTAGACTTTTCGCACTATAAAAATATTTATTGAATTGTTCTTGAAATAATAATAAATTTATTAATTTTGGTGCGGGTGGTTCTTTTATGGGTTTCAATTGCATGGTCTAATACAGTCCTATCTTCTCAATATTTTTTTGATTAAAATATTAGAGGACTCGAACTTTTTGGGCTTTACGGTAGATAATTAGACTGACAGTATATTGTTAAAAAAATAACAAAAGATATATTGTCAACCATCATTCAATCAATTATCAATTAACTATATATTTTTGGCAGACTTGAAAACGAAAGGGTGTATTTTTCCTGGAGAGCTTGGGGGAGGGTCTAGGGTAGGGTAAGATGGCGGATTTTGTCAATTTTCGGCTAAAGGGGGGGTCCAGGGAGGGGAGTTTTTAAAAAAGTCATACTTTGACTACTAAATGTAATAATTTATTACTAATAAACATGTTTATGACGCTTCCATGACAATTGTCACAATTCCTCGTGCGACAATGTCCCGTGGGTACAATTCCACGTGCGACGATTCCCCGTGGTGCAATTCCCCATGGAATAATGTACCGCTTTAAACTACTCGCCTATTGCATTTGAATTAACAAGTAAATTAAATAATACTAAATTAAATGAAATTTTCAAAAAATTAAAAATAGTTATTTGTAAAATGATTTAACATTTCAGACTAAAAATAATTATATTTATTTAGCTTATTTCATTAGATTTTGTATTAAATTAAATGTGTAATTATGATGTGGAAGGGGGTATACTCTTCGTATTACCACATATTATGATCACATACATATATAGGCTCTCCTTGAAGTCCCCTATGACTATATTTCAGTCAAATATTAATAATTGAATAACTATTTTTAATTGATTCATAAAACTTATGATGCACCTTTGAATTCTACACAATGCAAGTAATAAATAATGGCAATTATTTTCCTCTAAGAATATTTTTGGTATCATAAGGTAAGCCAAGCAGAATTGTGCCTGGGGAATTGTCTTGATACTGTCGCGATAACGCTCAAAAATTGTTTATTTATTGTTGTTAGCTAAATATTTGCAAAAAAGTGGTCAATTTATTGTATTTTTTAGTACAAAACCTATTAAAATCATTGAAATTGAACAAAATATGACTGAAAACGAGTTTATTTAGTGGTTTTTAACGCACCTGCACTACAAAACATTAAAATTTGTAATGAATTTGATAAAATATTTCGAAAACGGCGTCTTCGGCGCTGTTTCCTAAAATCTTGCCTAGTGGGGGGGGTGGTACTTCACGGAGAGCCTAGGGGGTATCCGGCCGAAACGTCAGGGGGTATTCCGGGATAGACCCCTCTGCATATCCCTGGTTTTCGGGTACCTCAAAAAGTTTACTTGAAACCGAGAGATTTGTGGTTGTGACTTTTGATTACTTTAATATTTCTATTTCTTTAATAGATTTCTTATTTGCATAGTACGGACTACTATTTATATTTTTTATAGACCCCCTCCCCAATATGTCATACGCTTTCATACGCTTTGGCCTAACCACCTCCCCCTAGACTTGCGTACGTACTAATTGTACGGCGCCTAATGCAAAATCTCAATCACAATTATAAGGAATCCAAAATTACAAGTAATTGAAGAAATTTGACAAATTATATGCACTTTCTATAAAAAACAGAACATCTATACATGTATTCATGAATAAACAATATAAAATATTACATAAACTGAGTGGGGGAGTGGAGACCCCATCAACTGGGCAATACTATGCGTTTGACATATTATTAAAAATATGTTTATAAATAAACTTCACTTCTATTGTGAATATTCATTAATTATTTATAAAAACAAAAGATTAATAAATTGAAGACATAATCTAAATTCAGAGATGGCCACTGAATATTAACTGATATAGAGTAGTGTTGTAAAAAAATTAGTATTTGTTTTAGAAGAAATTTTATCATTTTGTCTTGTACATGTCAATTCTTTCCTTAAAGTATATCATAAGATAGTTCAGTATTAATAAAATTCCTGTACATCCATTCCCTATTTGATAATGTAATATATTTAAATTGTTAAAAAATTCTTTCCTTCTAAGTGAAGCTATCCCTGGTTAAAAATAAATTGCTTACTAGTTCAACAATATTAATGAAAAAAATGCTGAAAAAAATTTAATAATGATTAAATATTTTCTCTCATATTCTCTTTCAAACTATTTATGATTAGATGAAAACAATTATTTTTGTTTGTTATTTAAATAATTGGTTTGTATTGTACTATAATTTAATCAAACTTTTTTGAAAACATCAATTAATTTCAGACTCGATCTAAAATATCATTAATTCTATTCAAACAGAATATTCTGAAAATAGAATTTCTTTTGAATCCCTTAAGGCTTATGTGAAATCAGAGCTCTAAATGAATACAAATGATGGACAAAAAAAATTATAAAGAATTTGGTTTTGAATTCCCAGAAGAGAACGATAATGAATTCGGGTTCTGATATTGGATATAATAAGTTCATCCACTTTAATAGGTCCAATGTTAGTTTTATATTGAATAATGCATGAAATTCTAATTAAAGTATTGTTTGAAATGCTACAGCAGAACATTATTACAAAAATTACACTTTAAATCACCAAGGGCATTCAAAGCGCTTGAAAAGCTATGAAGAATTATAGATTTCTAGCTATAAGAATGTATTTTGGACCCGATTTGTCGCCTCTAAATATTTCACAATATACTTAGATTACTGTATTATATAAGTTAAAATATAAGATATACTGTAGAAAAATATGTTAAAAAACTGTTTTATGTAAACAGTGTTTTAAAATCTCCGGGATCCGGATTCATTAGTAATCAAGTTGGAAATCTCATTGAGAAAGAGAATTCTGCAAGAGGAATACTTTCATACGTTTCTATATCACATACAGTATATCGCATTTTAAGAATTTTGAGAAATTTAAGAATCGATGCTTTCCGAAAATTATTTAATTTTTAAATGAAGTGTCATTTTTATGTTGAAAGTATTAATGTCTCACATCAATCAAAGAGTAATTCTATAAATTATACAAAATGAATATACAATCATTGATTGCAACCATTTATGAAAAATTGCAACAAATGATTCTGTAATAGATTTATAAGCCTTAATGTTATTAACAGAGACCAAAAAAAGTTGCATTTCGAGTCATGTGAGGAATCATTTATTTCATACATATAGAGTCTAAGTGGAAAATTACTAAAAATGCTTTCAATACAAAACAGGTGTTAGGGATTAAAATAGTTCATAAAACAAGTTTTAAAACTTTTGTTTTGATTCAGTAATTTGTTTGTGAATTGAATCAAACATTAGTTTTGTTTTAATTGAATAATAATTGAAATAATTGTGAAATATTACTTAAAATCTAGTTTTAAAAATTTTACTAATACTCTTGAGATAATCACAACTTATTGCCCCCTTACTACAGTGGTTGTGGAGAGATCTTGCTCAAAATTGAATTCATTGTTTGATGAGAAACAAACTAATTTCTCTGACACAAATCTTGAAAAATTATTATTTTTTTATTATAATAATAACATTTTATAATTAATTAATAAATTTCTTATCATTTAATTTGTACTAAATTTGTTAATTTAAATTATATAAAATTAATTGAATAAAAAATTTTGATTACTTAAAAACACTTAAGTGGTTTATTGTGCTCGAACATGACTCGAAATGCAACTTTTTTGGTCTTTGGTGATGACACAGTAATAGATGCTATGCACACAAATAATTTATATCTTGATTTATCTGGCTTTAAAATTTGCTGAATTATGATTTTTCTAAGTGTATAACTTTTTTTGTTTTTCAAATATCTCAAATATTTTTGCATGATTATCTCATTATGACTCCTTAATTTACAAATAAAGTTATATCAAAATCGGAGGATATTATTTGATCTTCCGCCAACTCCTTTATTTTTACAGGTATTACAGTAATAATAATTATTTTATATAAGAAATTATATTTTAATAAGGACTTGATTTAATCTACTGTAAAATACATTATTTAGTGTTTAAAATATTTATATTTAAATAATATTTATTTATTTTCCAAATCTTTTTGAATAATCTTTGAATGTCTTTGTTTTGGTTTGATCATTATGTTGACTAAATTAGCAAAAGGTGCAGTTATTAACAAATAGTAAACCACTCCAAAAAATATAGTTACGAAATAGTCGAACAATGCAGTTGTGCACTGGTATTGAAATTAGTTATAAAGCGTCATTAATAATTCATTTAGTCATTTAGTTATAAATAAGTTAGGAATGAAAAATGTTAATGATCAAACTAAAGTCATCGCCAGTTGAATTTGCCCTGGGTATGAAGCCTATCTATACTATCCATAGGTAGTACAATATTAATGTTTAATTTTTTGGCTTAAACTTAATTAATAATATTGAACTTTTAAAAGAATTTGAATATTTAATCTTTATTTTCCAAGTAATAGAAGTTTCAATAATTTTATTTAAGTTTCAGAAGGTAAGTTCATTTATTACAACTGAGCTAGAAAAAAATGACTTATGTCATTCGATTCAGCATAAAATTTCATATAAGAATTTAAAAAATTAGCTGCATATGACGCCTCCTTGCCTACAAAATAAGGGGTAAAGTTGTGCTATATTTCATCATTTTTGAAGATATTATACGCTTGTAAACTTGAATATAACTTCTTCTTATAAAAATAGATCTCGACTTTTCATCTTTAACTTGAACTATAATAGTCAAATATAAGTTCAAGCAATATAACAATGAATTTATTTATTTTACTAGCAGTTTCACCTAAAGCTGTTTATTAGTTTACAAATTCATTGATATATTGCTTGAACTTATATTTGACTATTATAGTGAAAGATAAAGATGAAAAGTCACAATTTATTTTTATAAGAAGAAGCTTTATTCAAGTCTACAATCTTATTATATTTTCTAAAATGATGAAATATAGCACAACTTTACCCCTTATTTTGTAGGGAAGGAGGCGTCATATGCAGATAATTTTTTCAATTCTTATATGAAAATTTTTATAAATCATTTTTTCCTAGCTCAGTTGTAATAAACAAACTTCCCTTCTCAGACAAAAAATTTTCAACATTAATATTAAGCAATGCATGTATGTTATAGAAAGGCTTCAGACGGAGTGCAAATTCAATTGGCGACGACTGATACAATAAAATTTATATTATAACCAGCTTAATAGCAGTTCGTATCGCATTCATCTAATTTTGTTGCCCTAAAATTCCTGTCACATCCACTCCGTTGTATCATTTATACTATAATCAAATTTGTTATTAAAACCTAATTTGTTCTGCACCTATAGTTTACCCTACCCTTAAATTTACCACGATCTATGACGTGTCATCAATTGTCCATATATTGATAATCAATAATGTTTCTGAAAAATTTTAAATATACAATTTAATATTTGATAATTCTACCTGAGTTATCAATTACATTTTTACAACATTTTTTCATTGATAAAAAATTATTTTTTCTTTGAACTAGTTTTGTCACTTTTCTTAATTGATAGCAAATCGCAAAAGAAATAGGTTAATTACGTTACGTCTCCTTGTTACAGTATAAAATATTAAGGTGGAAGAATGTAACTTACCATATAATAGAGCGAATTCGATAGATTATTACGAGACGCAGCCAATCGATAAAAAATAGGCACTATATGTAACTGAATAAATTAAATGATAAAATGCTCAAATATAAATAGAAACACATTAACATTTTCAAGTTGGAAATATTTTTAAAATTATCTCTACTGATACTTGTTTTCTGTTTGTTTTCTCATCAGTCCTTTTAATCGATTTACAGTATATTTTAGTGTTTTATCTTACATTCATTTCCAATATTTCAAACTAAAAACAATAAAACCTCTGTTACGGAGTTTTTAAGTTTTGTCGATGCGATCAGAAAAATAATCATAAATTCTTTATATTTTATTTCTGCACACTTAGTTGACGTCCTCTTAGTGTATTCGATTAAAGTTTTTACTTTTGACTAATCTGTGAACGACAACTAAATAATATAGAATAGTGTGAAATGAAAACTCAGTTATTCATAGAAACTCTTTATAACAAAATTTTTATTTCAAATTATTTGATATTGAAATTAAGTTCTCGGTCACTGATAGTCAAAAATAAAAACATTAAGCGAATACATTAAGAAGATGTCTACTACGTGTGCAGAAATAAAATATTAAGAGTTTATATACTATTCACTTGAGTCAATGTCCAATCTTAATCATTTTATTGCTTGAAAATGAGGATTATTTACCACTGATTAAGAAAAAGATGTCTATAAATGATTGCTTTCTGAAATACTTCTATATAGACCACTACAATTCCAGTGATATTTGGCCTATAATCGTGTTAATATTATCGAGTTGTGATGAGCAGAGACCAAAATTATAAAAATTTAACCCATAGCATCACACAAATATTGTCAATGAAATAAATTTAGGGGACAATAAGGGGCAGATATTTAAGAAAAAGAATTTTATTAAGTATTATAAAAAACTATTTTAAAAATATTTCGGAATTCAAAATAATATTTCGGATTTACAAAAAATATTATTATAATTAACAAAAAGATATTTTTCGAGATTCGATTCAGATAAATTTGTTCTCTTTCTGTCTTCACTATAGATTTTAGACAATATTTTCACAAATATTTCAATTATTATTCAATGAAAACAAAACTAATATTTAATTCAATTCACAAACAAATAACCGAATAAATGAAAACAAAACAAAAAATCAAAACTCAATTAAAACTATTTTTAAAACTTGTTTCAGAAACTATTTTAATCCCTATCACCTGTTTTGTGTTGAGAGCATTTTTCAATAAATTTCCATTTAAGCTCTATGTTATGAATCTAATGGTTCCTATAAACTTATGAATAATATTTGATAATAAAATGTTTGGACAATTTGTCCACATGAGTGTCTTCTGGAACTAATATTTTTATAATTTTGGTCTCTGATAATAATATGTACAGCAAATCTTGTAAATTCCTATTTAAAATTATCTAACATATAAGATAGACTATTCAATTCAATTTATTTAAAGAGTTAAGTATTCACCTATAAGAACCGGATAGGTTCAGGTGAAGTTCATTACAAAACTATTTAGAAGATATTTGCTCATCTAGCATCCATGTCCAGCAGGATGCAAATTAGATATAGAATTCAAATTATTTTGTAAATTAAGCTTGAGAACATCATTCTGATTAAGGAATTTAAGTACAAAATATCTGTGAAATAAGCTTTCATTAATTAAAATATAGGAAATATAAGCATGTATTAGCATTAGTGAGTTAGTTAGTATAATAAATTGATAAAATATTGGCTTGATCAACGAGTAGGTGATAATTGTGACCGGCTTGTTGCATCAACAAAAGACCGAGTTTAACAATTGTTTAATAGAAATGATTAAGCAAGCTATGAAATTAAGAAGCTATTGATACAAGAATGATTACAATAAAAATAAATCGCATTTATGTGCTGAGATCACATGGAAGTACAACATTGCAATAAAAATAAAAATGTAGGGCTGAAACATTATCTTCCGGTTCAAAATATCAGGTGCAATATTGAAAATTTTCCATAAAGTGAGAGTTCTGTCAAAGTTCAGGGGGTTCTGTCCATAAAAGTAATATTAACTGAATATATAGCTAGAGGGGGCATTCTGGGCTGGACCCTCCCTTACACATCCCTGCATAAATGAATAACTGTGTAAAAAAGCTCTTTTGTTGCATATCTTACCATTGATTTAATAAACAATTCACTTCAGTTTAAGCCCTATTCACTAATTGCACATTAATGTCCTGTCTTTAAACAGAGGCAATAAAAGATAGATTTCATTAGCGAATAAATTGGAAAATGACAAAAATGAATCCGGATATGATCATGATTGGCAAACGACAGCCTAGACTGCCACACCCTTCTGCTCCACTCCTATAAGCAGCATATCTAACACCGGGTACAACGCCAGGACCGATGCCATTGCCTTCGTATTCTCTTCTATAACCAGAATATCTACTGCCATAAGCATTAGGTCCTGTATTATAACCTCCATATCCACTCTGATAAGCAGCTGATCCACTGCTGTAACCTCTAACTCCATTGCCATAAATGTTTGGTTCTGGTAGTGGAGCACCCGGATGCATTCCATCATATCTTCTTCCATAACCGCCACCAACATCTCTATTATTGCCTAAATTTCCAGTTCTATAATCATCCTGTGGTTGACCATAGCTACCAATTCGACTGTCATAACCTCTAATTCTCATACCATATCTACTGGCGTATGGATGAGGCGGATATATTTCTCTGCCATATCTATCAATTCCTCCAACAAGTTCTCCCGGAATAGGAACAGGCATTTGCATTCCATAACCTTTAAAAAGTGAATTGTTTTTATTTATAAACTTGTAAAATACACGGTAAACACGAGCCACAAAAACATATGTGTGAGCCCAGGAGAGAGCTAGGCTTAAAATCTTATGAGCCAATTCTTTGGCTTGTGCCTGGGCTCAAACATTTCTGAACCTGGGCCTGAGCCTAGTTTCTAAAATAACATATTTATATCTCGTTGTTCAATAATTTGTAAATTAAATTACACAGTATCAAATTTAAAATAAAAACCAGTTTTTGTCACTACTTGTGTTTAAATACTATATCCGGAGAATGACTAACTTTGCAAAATTAATTCTTACCTGCTCACTTAAAATATAATTAATTTAATATAATAAAATAAAATTTCAGAAAATTAATTTCACCTACCGTAGCCGTTCTGTGCCCTTATAAATGGCACATTAAAAATTAGAAATGTTAGACTTAGACTTTGGTAAATAATTTTTTTCATTTATAATTTATGTTTACTTTTATTATTAATTAAATGATAACATTATTTATTCTGCTTTTGCATTAAAATCTTAATCAATTTCTTTGTCAAATAAGAAAAGTTACTAAAACTTCTGAAACATCTCTTTATATTGATATTTATTTGTTTGTTTCATAAAAAATTAATTAAAATTCCACTATTTTTACTGTATTATCGATTTATTGCATTTACACTGTTTTTGAAATGTTTAAGTTATGGCAGAGATGTCCACAGAAATTGTGGGAAAGGGATAAATACAGAATAGAGAGATGTAAAACTGTTATAAATATTAAATTGATTGACTAATTAAAATCCAGATTTAAAATCAAATTAAATTTAAGTGCATTAACGTTAGTATATTTTAATAAGAACTTTTACTTGTTAGAATATTTTATGAAATTGCTGAAATTTATAATTACATATCAGCAATATTGGTTTAACATTTATATAACCAAAAGAATTGACAATCTATTTATTAAAGCTCATTCAATCCTATTCTCCTTGGTCATCTTGTATGTAATTCTTATTATGTAAATCTCTTCGTTTAACAGAGATATAAAATATTTTATATTGGATTTATAAGACAAGAATAATAATAATAATATCAAAATTGAAAACAGATAAAGAAAATTGTTAAACATTTAAAATAGGGGTGGCCATAGTCTTCAAAATCAAGGTGGTATAGGTGGAAGTATTTTAAGAATTTTTCTTAAAAAGAATATAAAATTCTAAAATATGAAAATGTAAAAGGTATAAACAAAATTTCTTTGCCTGATGATTTTGAAAAATCTCAATCACAGGATATTTAGGCTATACCCCTTTGGCTGCCCCTATTTAAAAGGATTACATGATTTAATCTCATATTTGTGTTATTAAGAATATTCATACAATATAATAAGAATTAATGTTTTAAAATGTTCTAGCTTATAAGTTATTCAATATTCATCGAAATTAATTGAAATGAAAGCAATTTTGATTTGTTAATTAATTAACTGATTATTACAGTATAATCAAAAACAAAGGAATATGAAATATAATTGTGGTATTCGGGGAACATTCAACTAAAACGTTCGCACTTGAGGTAGAAGGGAGTGTCAGTCAAAAACGGACAAAAGTGAACGATAAAGGGGAGGGGGTTGGGGTTGGGGTTGGGGTTGGGGTTGGGGTTGGAAAGCAAGCGAACGTTCTCTATCACGATATTGAAAACTTATAATAAATATCTAAAAGTTATAAAAATAATCAATGTAGTATTTATTAAAAGTATTTTAAACTTTGAAATAAAATAAAATTTATAATTGTTTTAATAAAATATTGATTATTTAATTATATTTATTTGAATTTGTTTTTATTTTGAGGGGAAGGTTGAGGTTTTGCTGACGTTCTTACAGTCTTTTTCTTTTATATTTCTTATGTTTCAAAACTATTTCAGGGATGCACTTTTTTATTCCCTGTCGATGTGTAGAGCTTTCATCGACCATAGAGTGGACGGCAATCCGCTGGTCATATGTGCGATAATACTGTAAGACATCTTATTTTATTCAATATTTTCTTTTTGTTTCGCTTCCGAATCGGTAATACATTTAAATCAATTGAATTCATTTGTTTTTTATGTAATTTAATAAACAATTGTTTTCTAAAACACTTGTTTTGTTTACAAAAATTTTCGCTTTAAAATTGTATTACAGCGATGGCCGAGAGTTCTCTACACATCGACAGGAAATAAAATAATTCCATCTCTGAAATAGTTTTGAAATATAGGAAATATAATAGAAAAAGACTGTATCTAAAAAATACCTTATTTGTTCCCCTTATTTAAATAGATGCTATTGTTACTATATGTTTGCAATCACGCATCTTATTTTGTGTTTTACTAAACAACCAGTGGTGGCCAAGAAGGTGGACAAAACAAACATTCAGAAATGTTGTTTGTAGTGCAGTTACTATTCTGGTCGCGTCCACAAGATATCTTCTGGACGTTTTACACAGATATGTTACTTGATGCTACCCGAATAGTAACTGCGAGTTACTTTGTGAGGAAAAATTGAACAATATAAAGTCTTATGAAATCACCATTCATTTAATCAAATAAATTACGAAACTATCTCATTATATCATTAAATTAGATTTATTTGTTTTAAAGCAATTTATTTAAAAAATAAAAAAGATACATAGTTAAACATGAAATAACAAATAATTATACAAATTATAATTATACTTTAGATTTAACAAGTGATTTTTAAAAATGAAAACTATGAAACTGTATTTTATTTGAAAAATAAATTGAGAGTAAAGTAATGAGTCTTGACTTCATATTTACTTTATATATAAATTTATTTTTTGAATGATGAAACACAACACAACTTTAACCCTTTTTTATGTAGAATAAGGGAGCATTAGACGCAAATTATTTCAAAATTAACACTTAATCTAATGAAATTGGTCATTTTTACTTTGTAACTTCCGTTAGAGAGATATTCTTTCTTGGATTCAATTGAAAATTGAACGCTGGGTATGTCGACCAGAATGAAATTGGTTCATTTGAAAATTACCAATATCAATTCAAATGAGAAATATCTGTACATAGATAATCTGGCATAAGAGATGTGTTCATTCAGGCATTGGGGTAAATGAAGATAATGGAAAATAAATTGAATCTTCATCCTACTTATACTAAAATGGTGCTTGATCATCATTTTGACTGGCATGGCTAATATTGTTTATACAGAATTTAACATAAAAACTGTATCCACATCCATTGAATGTATTTCATCACTCAGATAAAACAAATATAACAAGATAAAAAGGTTCATCTCTCATATATAAATCATCATGCGTATAACCGTGATATACATCGGAAGCAATTGCCATTCATCTATATTTGAAATGTTGAGAACTGTACTTGATAATTCTAGTTTAAATTCTTTTAATTCTACACTTGCTAAATAAAAAAAATCAAATTGTTTAAAAAAAATAGTTTAGATTGTTTTCATTTTATATACAACTATCAAGTTCCAGCAAAAATTACAAATTATAAAAATTGAAAATGATAGCCAACTAGAATACATTAGATCAATAATCTAATCCTTGTTGAACTGAGGCTATAGTGTATATCTTAATATTACTTATTCTTTTTCTTTTAGAATTACGAGATTACCTTGTTTTTATTGATAATTTGATTTTAAATTATTTTAAAATTTTAAAATATAAAATAATATAATTAAATTATAAATGACAGCATAATCTTATGGAACTAAAACTTATTTTATATTTAAAAATATTTCAGAATTTCAAAATAAAATTGATTACTGATCTGAAATGATAGTAAGATTAGCAAATTCTTTTCTTTTGTGAACATATTAGTTGTCTGTAATATTAAAAATGTCAACATTGTATTATCCAAGTAAAAGGTCAAATCGAACTATTATTTTTAATCACATTAATTTCTAGAATACTTAAGTGTTAACAGAGTTAATTAGGTATGAAATTTTAATTTTCAACAATTAAAATTCAAACTAACTTTATAATAATTTATTGACCTAAATTTGACCTCGTTACTTTTAATTTTTAATATTTCATTTAAAAATAATTTTATTAAATAGAAAAAATAAAAATTATCAATAACAATAACATATGTGTTCTATAAATACTAAACATGTAGTTTTGCTTATAAAGCAAAAATTTATTATAAATAAAGAGAATGCAAAATATAATAATTCAACAAATGTTTTTAAATTATTTTATTAAGTAACATATCCATAACAATACTATGGATAAACATAATTTAATTATTATAAATAGAATTACTTATAGTTTTGATTTGGCTAAAATGTATAAATATAGTATGTGTCTCCACCTAATGATGATATCAATTCAGATATTTTATAATAAATTATTTTATTAAATAACATATCCACAACATTACTATGGATAAACAATATTAATTAATATAGATATAATTACTAATTGTTTAGATTTGGCTAAAATGTTTAAATATATTACTAGTCTACACCTAATGATGATACATATCCAGATATATTATAATAAAATATTTTATTAATTTACATAAAAAGGTATTTGCTTAATTTGCATGTAATAAAGGATAATTTATTCAACTCATATAATGAATATAACTCTTGAACATTTCAGGAATATTTTGTTTTATTTGTCATTGACAAAAAAGCGTCTTAAGGGTAGTATTTTAAAATTTGGATTCCGAAAGGAGAGCTTAAAAATGATATTGTTAATATCCATTTATTATAAAGTATTTTAAAATAAATGAATAACATAAATAATCAAGTCGATAATGAAAAATAGAAATTTATATAAAAAGTTTGTTAATTTTTAAAAATTGTGATAGTACAGTTATCGTAAATTCTAAATGTCAGTAAGATTTCTTATCTTAAATTTCTTATTCTATACGAACTACATTATTCAATCAAGTGAACTGATGTTTATAAAGAATTTATAATCGAGTAATCAGCATTTCATTTATTATTTGTCATTGTTTGTCAAAATATAGATTTAAAAACTCTGTAAAATTTTTAGATAAAGTGTAAAAACCACAAAATACTAGATATTTATTCATTGGCAATATTGAAGACATTCAAGAAAATAATTGCATTTGCTAACTGAGCGTCATGATTATATATTGTGAGATTATTCATGAAGATCTTTTAGTAATCGGCATAAGGTGACATAATTGAACTAAATATTGTCAACTACAATCATCTTTTTCAATATAACTAATTTATTTGTGTTTTATAATTTCAAAATCATATTTTTAATACATTAGTAAAACATTACAAACATTGCAATGAATTGAAGGAAACAAATACCAAATGAAAATATGACAAAACGCATTGCGCAGAATGCGCTTGAAACTGTCAATTGAATCTCAAGTAGCTCAGTTCAGTCTTAAAACATAGGGCCGAACTATATTATAATTTAAATTAAACCGCATCAATCGATCGAAAATTCACTGATCCATAAGCTTTATTTAGACTATGAGTTCTCTAATATTACTTTCCTTTCAAATAATCTCTACGAACATCAGTTTAATTGCAGCAAAACGACACGACCTCAGTTTGGTGTCACTACATTTGTAGCTGAGTCTGAAATTGTGGTTCTGGCTCTGAGAACGAGACAAATAACAAATTTCTATTATCTCTGCGAACGAGTATTTTGACAAATGGGATAATTCAAGAAATGCGTAGACCACGAATTCCTGAATAACCACATCGTTTAATGAAAACGCAAATATAATTTATTCTTCTAACACAATTGTAGATTATTTAAATGATACAGATGATTTTATATTAAATATAACTTAATAAGAACTCTAAGTTATCTTTTATGAATGAAGATTTATACAAACCAATAAAATCAGAGGTTGTTTCCTGATTTTTTAATCGCGATTTCGTAAGACTTTTAAAATTGTCTAATGCGAGCTTCACTTTTAAAATTTCAGTTACTATTTTGGTATCTGTCAATGTGAGAGAATGACGTCATATACAAATGCTCTCATTGGTAGCCACCAGAATAGTAACTTCACTACTTGTGCATTTTTAATATTTTATTCTTTATTGCATACTTCCTATCATTTTTAAGAGAGATTTCACAAAATAACCTGACCTGGACAACCCCTGAATCGGCCGAGCTTGGCCACCTCTTAATTAGAATGATGTGTTTTATATGCTAATTCGAAAATGTGCGGTATTTTATTGATCATTTTACATAAATTTATATATTATGATCATTTAGATCAGGATAGCTTTTCCATTTTCTAAAAAATTCACTAAATAAATTCAATAAGTATCATGTTAATTCATTTCCTACCATGGGTGATTCAGACCCATCAGCCAGAGATCATGGATTGAATTTGAAATTTTATACTGAATTATCTAAAATCCTAAATAAAACTCAATATTATTTTGTCAAAATGTTTTAAAAGAGAATTTAAAATAGTTTAATAATTATGGTTTTCCTTAAAAACCTCAATTACAAATTTCTGGTATCTGGTATTAATTGAATATGCTAATAAAATTTATTTCGGAGAAATTTGAAGTTTTAAATGTTAATCTCAATTAGAAATTTCAAGGTTGACAAGCATTAAAGCAATTCTACTTTGGGTGGGAAATATTAAAATTTCCAAAGTTGACTTTATTTAATTTTAATTTTAATTAGATATCTTCAAATCCTATGGGTTAATCTTATGTTTTTTAGAAATAAAATTCAAATCTAATCGGGGGAAAATTTAGGAAAACATCATAACTTGTCTTAATTTTGATTAAATTGCCCCAGAGTCAAAAGTGGCACACAATTAGATCACTGACGGAACAGTTACCACAGAATCGCAGACTTACATACAGTATTTACTACCGTATAGTTTGGGTATATCTAACAATTGTACAAATAATCATTCATTAATTATGAATTAGTCATAATTTTATGCAATCAATAATCAAACCACATAATTTTAACGGCCGTAATTTAAACAATGGGAGTTTAAAAAAATAAAACCGATTTATTGTGCAAAAACTTGTTATTACGTTAATTACAAATATCTACAGAAATAAATTTCATTTTATCTTTAAGAAAACTAATATATAATTTTTTTACTTAAGTTATTTATATTCAAAATTCTCAATGATACCGATAACTTTTAGTTTTCTATTAATCATGTTCTAGATTACGATCTTTATTTATTTAACTTGTAAAATAGTTAAAAAAGGCGGTGGATACAATAAAGCAATAAAAGACATCTTTATGAAAATATTAGACTACCTATGAATTAGCCTTTATATTATGCTAAATATTTGTTTATTTGCTTATTTCTCAAGGTTTACATTGACATGACTTTCTTGATAAAGATCTCAAATCATTATTTGACAACAATTAATACCACAAAGTCTAGTGAAGAATGTCATTGAGAAGTTCAACTTTTTAATGCCCATAAATTCTTTAAGAATTCTTAGCAATTCTTACAAGGTAGGATATATCAATTTTGTTGTTTTCTATTACTTTGTTAAGTAATGTTTGTCATGATTAAGAACCAAAAATATAAAAATAATTCAAAAGTAGCAATAAAAAAAAATTTTATTCATCAAATCTTAATAATAATATTAAGTCAAATGAGAGTAACTGTTATCTAGTTTTCGAAATTTATTAAAAATTGCGTAATTTTTAATTAAATTTTATAAGAATGAAACCAGTGAAAAATAATTCTTCCTGGACCCTCTCATTTAGCGCAAATTGTTAAATGCACATTTTTACCCTCCCTTAAACTCAAGCTTAACTGATACTCTTGTATTAAATCTTGGACATTTCTGTTTTAAAATAATTATTTTAATTCAATTCAATTTCTCCAAAATAACGACAATTAAAATGTTGACCTTTGGGAAATACACCAACGAGACAGGGTGTATTTCTGGATTATAGGAGAAAATGGGAATTAATTTTTGTTGGATTCCAGTGTCTCGTTCTAATTGTATATTAATTTTTCTAATGACACATTTAAATCTAAACTTTAGTTAAGGCAAGAATAAGGATGGGCAAAGGTCAATAAATCTCAAAGGGGTATTTGTGTTTTTTCCCAGTATTTGAAGCAAATCGCCAGTACTTCTGTGATAGAAATAATGTAAAAAAAATTTTGTCAGGAAGAGATATTTCGGGCAGTACCCCCTTTGTTAACCCCCTTTGTTAATAAAATCTACTGATGCAGCGTTGATCTAATCCTTGAACATCACATATACAATTTAATCAAGCTTGAAAATAGAAACTCCTAATTTGGTTGCTGGTAAATGCTATGAATACTTATAGAAATACAATCAAATACCTTGTTGATTATGTATTGTTAAATAATCATCTTAATAATAATTAGTGTTTACAAAATACTATCATTTCTGCGAATTATTATTAAATTATTAGAAAACAAAATTGATATTGACATTGAATATTCAAGCATTATGTATAACTGATTGTGCTAGATTATTTCAACACTAAACTCTACAAAATATTCTCTATCAAACTAAAAAAATCACATAAAGAGAATGAATGTTAAGGTGGAATATATTCAATGTTATAATAACACATCTTAAGGTCATTTATGTCATAAGAGATATAATCAGAAATAAAAATAAAATAAGCGGAGGTAGCTCAGTAGGCATGGTTCTCGCCTTACTGTTGTAAAAGGTCACAGGTTCAAGCCCAGCTAGTGATGTCTATTTATTTTGACATTTTCAACTAGATCGTTCTCAGTTGTTCTCACATCACTGCTAGCAATTGTTTTTCTCACGTCACTTGTTCAAGAAGGAGTGAGACAAAGTGCTTTAGAAATTATGACGTATAGCATTCGAGAACTACTCCTACACCGAAAGGTACAAAAGACGTTCATGAAAATGAATGAATGAAATGAAAGTAAAATAAAGAAAATTTACATAAAATTTCGATTTGTGTAACTCATTGTTAAATTGTGAAACTTATGAAATTTATTAAAAATAATTGATTTGATTTAATAGTTTTATCGTGAGCTAAATTAATTTTTGAGAATTGAATCCTCTTAAGTAAATATTGCATATCTACTATATTCTCTATCCAGGAGGGACTCTGCGAGGTCTACCAACCATGAGGGACTGTCTGAGGTCCACGGAGTTGAATGATTTAACTCATATGGTTTGATAGCATATTGAATGAAAATAATAACCTGTGAATATTTTTTGCAAATACAGAGTTTTAGGGGAATAATGAGGGTTTGAAAATACAAAATTATGGAACATTAGCTCACCGTAGAGCTGATCCAGTAATCCTAATAAGACAATATTATATAGTTGGAAAGCTTATGGAATGTAGAATCAAGAAATGATAAAATAATTCTTCTTCGGTAAATAACCAGATCCGACCTGATGCCGACGGTAATGGTCAGGACAGTGTCATATGCCGTTAAACTTGTCTTGATGTATGCTTTCCAACGATATATATATTGGGTGAATCGGATAACAGTTTGAGCTATACTGTGCGCTAATTTGTCCAAATTTTGTAATTTCAAACCCTCATAATTGTCCTAAACCTTCGTAATTGCAAAAAATATTCACAGGTTAATATATATATTCTATATGCTTTAAACCATATGAGTTAAATCATTCAACTCCGTGGACCTCAGACAGTCCCTCATGGTGAGTTATTAATTAGAATATATAGCAGAGATAGCCAGTTTCGGTCGAGTCAGAGGGGAGTATGATACTATTATAATAATAAAATGGGTATTTTGAGAAAATTTTCTCAAAAAGTCAGAAGGTAAGCGGTATAAAAATCGTAGATCTAATAGCCATTCAGTTTAAATTTGTCCACATTGTATTTTATACAGTTTAGGTATTGCATTTGGGTCTTTAAAGGTGGTATATCTGTCAATTCCATAGTTGGACAACTTTTTATCGAATTAAGTTATTATATACCTAGCTAAAATCTTGAAAAACCCGTCCAACCTATTTTGGAAAAGGCTGTATATCAGAGATCGCCAAAGGGGTATAGCCTAAATAGCTCCCCTTGAGTTTGAGATTTAGCAAAATACCCTCCCCTTGACAGGTCGTATTTTTTACCTTACTCCCCTGTGCATTTTTCAAATTTGAAAAAATTAGACCCCTTCCCCTGACATTTTGAAAAAATTTCCTAAAATACCCCTCTATACCCCCTGACCCGTCTCACATTGGCGACCCTGTTGTATCTACTCGCAACATTTCATTTCTGCACAGAGTGTCAATTTATGTATTCATTTAATTTTTAGTAATAATATTTTTAATTCAATATAAATTATATAAATTACTTTAATTTCAGCTTAACAGACTTCTAAACTAGATATGCCCAGTGTTAAGCTTTGTTGTGGCCGCCACTGAAGAGCTTTCCTTTTGAAACTCACTACCGAAACTGAATTAATTTATGTCATAAGTTATGGTATGTGTAGTTTCAAAAGGAATGCTCTTCAGTTATGGCCTCTACTGGCGAGAACAATGATGCTCAACACTGGCTACCTCAAAGGATGCACAAACACCTCAAAGTCTAGAGCGAGTTAGGGTGAGGTATTTTACAATCCTCAAATTCATGCAGAAATTAACAAAAATGAAGTAATTTAACAGAAATTCGAATAATTCTGCAAAATTTTAACAAAATTTGACAAAATTCTGTTATTTTTCTAAGAATTTAGATAGAATACTCTAAAAAAACTTCTTTTTCTCAAAAGTTTTACGTGAGGGTTTTAAAATTACTCGTTTTAGCTTCATCATAGAGGGATATTTTGGTCAATTTACGTAGACAAAAAGTATTTTAGCTCTACCCCCGAATTGATCATCTTTATTCTAAACAATCTCGATTAGCATCGATTGACAATGATTATCTTCAAACAAAATTATCTATCTATACATTTTATATTAATTATTTCTAACTTTTAAATTGTAGGAAAGCGTTTAATTTAAATATAGTCAATTTTATCCTTGACCATTTTATACCTGAAGATAATTGCTCAACATCTAGCCAAGCTATTAGAATCTAATAGTTACACAAGTTTTTTAAGTCAACGAAAAGCTTTTATTTTGAACTTTAATAACTTTTTGTATAATTCATAATATGGTTTCACAAAATTGTGTTGATTTCTATTGAATCTCTTGAACCTATTCTTCTCTCTTCTCTCTATGTTTTCTTTTTCTTCTTTTTCTTTTTCTTCTTCTTTTGTTCAGTATCTTCAGGCTCTTGAGTGGGAGAATCTTCATGTGTTCGGGTGGGAGACTGTTGGGTAGGAGACTGACGAATGTCATCCTGGTCTTCGGTCCCATCAGCTGGAGGACCCTCGAATGCACCTGGCGAAAACTCAGGTGCTTCAGTAGAAGGACCTCCAAATGCTCCGGAAGGAAAATCTGAAGGCTCTCCAATTGAAGAACTCCTGGATCCCCTGGAGGAAGATCTGGATGAATCACCCTTTCTGGAGTAGTAGGGAATGCGTTGACCGACTACTTCACTGACCAACTGCTGGATTTGAGTCATTTCCAAAATGCTATTCCCCTCTCCTATTACTACAAACGTTCCATCTTTAGGAGTGTCTCTTTGGACCACTGCGTGATAAATGACCATTCCGTCCACTCTTTCGTAAGTGCAGTTCAATTTATACAAATGAAGAAAGAGTTCCGTTCCATCGACTCGTTTAGTGTCGAACATCTTTCGGGACAACACTTGAGTATTCGGATCCGTGAATATGAGGTATTGGGTTTCAGTCAAAAGATAACAGTTGTCCCTCACAAAGAACACAAGGTATCCGCCCTGGGCTACAATCAGTATTCGATGTTTGATTGTTGCCTCTCCTTCTTCTCCAAGAAATCTTTTAGTTAGAAACCTATTCTTACTGTATGTCCTTTCGGTGCCATTTATGTCAACCCCTAGGACTTCATTTTGACTCAAAAGATTTCTTTCGGATACAGGTCTGGAAGAAAATACATAACCGCTTTCAGTCCGATCGAAGGCAACTCCAAACCATTGAGTCTCATCCGTTCCTCTCTGTACTCCTAATATTGTAGCCAATGGTTGTCTGCGCCTGAAGTCAAACACACATTGAGGTAAACATTGTTTGATGATATACAACAAGTATGTGCTATTAGTGCCTGTGTCTGGAGGGGGTGTCCCTACCTCTTGGGGTCTTCTGTCTGTAATGAGCAGCACATTATTGAGGGTAATGTGTTGGTTCACTTTCCACTGGGCATTCTTGTCTACACTAAACCTTCCCATTTCCTCGACATTCATAGGCACCATCTCCTGTATAAAAGCAGTGGGGGCCAGATATTGGTCGGGAAAAGTGCCCGGGTATGCCTGCTGTAGAGTCTGTAGTGCGACTGCTTGTGCAGTGCTATACAATTCTTCATTTGTCATCGGTTGCAACTGACCATTTGGTCCACATCTAAATAAGGACGAACCCACCTGATAGATACTGCCCGGAGTCGGCTGGAAAGGAGGTCTGACCTGATCTCCCATTCTCTATACGTATTCTTGATTCTATTCTTTTGCAAAGTCTTGATTTGAGAGCAAAGATTTTGAAGTGATTTGAAAAATTCAATTGATTTTATCTGTTTTTCTAAAACTAAGTCTCAATCAATTAATTAATGATTAAAAAGTTTTAATACAATTGTTGTTTTTATTTCTTGAACTTTTAGTGTTTCCGAGAAATTTTTCTATTATTTTCCATTTCAATAGTTTTTATGAGTTATTTAATAGTTTTACTAAAAAATTTGTAAACATTTCATAAAATTCAATATTTAGAACAAGAATCCAATTGTTTCACCAGGAGGAAAAACAGCATATAATAATTTTTCTGTGTTTGCAATTAAAGGCTTTTTTAAAGATATTATATTTTCTTTCAAAGTTTAATAAATAGATTCAGATAATTATTTTCGCAAATTAATCTTGAGAAAAGCCTTTAATTACAAACACAAAAAAATTATTATGTGCTGTTTTTCCTCCTGGTGAAACAATTATTTATTCTATACAAAATTCTTTTTATGACCACTTTGTAGTAGAGGTGCAAATTTTCAAAATTCTGTCGACCCTTCCCTACCCTTGACCCTTGATTTAGTGAAAAAATAAACCCTTCCCTACCCGTGGTGAAAATTCTTAAACCCTTCCCTACCCTTGACCCTACCCTTAAATTCTTAGTGCGGAAAAAATCCTTGAATAAACCCTTGAACCATTGTTATGCAAAATTGTAATCTGATTTTATTACACATTTTTATAGAAGAAAATTTGAAAAACAGTATAATTGAGTTTGACTTTTATATAAATCATAATTAGGTCTAATAAATAATAATTTTTCGACATTTAGCTGTTCCAGACGTGATCGACGATCTGTTAACGTCATTTAAGGCATTGTTTGTACAAAATATACTGAAAACAAGGGTTTTAATAGAACCCTTTTATCAAATTTCAAAACCCTTCCCTATCCTTTAAAAAATTTTGTCGACCCTTCCCTGCCCTTAACCCTTAAGGGTAAAGGGTTTTTACAGGGACCCCGTGGATCAAGGGTATAAAATTTGCACCTCTACTTTGTAGCACAAGTCTCTCTGTCTGTAAATCAATATTTAAAGTGTATAATAATTTATTATTAATAAAGGTTGATTTGAACAAGGGCACATGGCCTCTAGATATATAACGTTTTTCTTAGCTTTTCTTAGATGATATCAATCGTTAAAATTCCCCTAGCAAAAGTGCCACCTTTGTTTTAGATCCCATTCCAAAATTTACCTATTTTTTGGGAACGTGTCTATAGAGGCGCCACTTTTTCCAATAATTACAAAATATTCTTTTAATTCTATAGAAATTTTGTTAACTTAAATAAATCAGAAAATTATTTTAAACACAAAATAATATTATTTGCACTCAAAACACGATATAAACTAAAACATACCATAAAAACATAATTTCGTTCATTTAGTTGAATCGTTATTATCGGAGCTATTCTTCGGTGTCTAATAATGAGATTGGAGTTCAGTTGATTACAATATTTGTTTTTCACTTTTAATAATTCATTTAACGAAATAAATACAAAGGTTTTTGAAACAATGAAAAGATTTTTATTTTGAATTTCAATTTTTTCGTATAAATGGAGACAAAATTCTATTACTTTTAGAGTCACTTCTTTGGACCAAATATAGATGCTTTTTTCAGACCAGTTGGCTTTGCTCGTCCCCGATTTGCACCTGCTCCTTTCTGTGCCACTTTGGCTCTCTCTGCACCCGCTGCAGCTATTTGTGCAAAGCTAAGTGTGGTGGTTGCCGGTGGCGGTGGTGCTGCCACAGCTCCACTTGGACTCACATTCCCTCCATTAATCAACTTCTGGACCTGAGTCATGTCCAAAATGGCGTTCCCTTCGCCAATCACTACATACGATCCATTTGCAGGAGTGTCTCTCTGAACGATGCCGTGAAAAATGGTCATTCCCTCCAGATTTTTTGGATCATTTGAATCGGCCCTCAACTCATTCTCCTTCCGAAAGAGTTCTATTGCGTGACCTCGTTTTGTGTCGAACACTCGGCGCCAAAACACTTTATCCCTCGACTCTCTGAATATGAGATATTGGCCTTCAATGAGTATTTGACAGTTAGTCTTGCCTTCAAAGTAGACGAGGAATCCGTTGTGAACTACAATCAGAATTCGGTCACAGATCTGGCGATTTGCCATTTGTTGGTAGCTTTTATAAGTTCCCGTCGTTGCTATGGCCTCATCGGGGTTTCCAACAAATAGCGTATCGGTTCCGGGAGCCAGAAGGTTGTCTACGGTGAGAGGTCTGGAGGCAAATCGATATGAACCCGCATTTCTATCGTAAACAACTACATACCAGTCGACTGCTTCGGGTGTTTGAAACTTCGCGATTCCCACTATATTAGCGAATGACTGTCTCCGCCCAATGTCTTTTAGCAGATCTTCGGGATCATCACAATCCGGACTTTCGAGGATATGTTGCAAATATTCTGTATTGATTCCACTGTTGGTGACGTTCTCTGGGTTTGGTTCCAGTTCTGCAATACGTATGACATCCTTGAAGGTATAGGCGCTAATTAGCCACTCATACGATTCAACTTTGAATTTCTTTTTTGGTCCACGAGTTTTGGGTCGAACTGATGGATCATGATATGGGGGTGGAGTATGTGCAGGTGCTGGGGCTTGAGTGCTTGCCTGGGCTACTTTTGATGTGTGGGATTTGGATGACATTTGTTCTATTCTTCTATTTTTAATGAATTTTGTTCTTTTGATTTGAAGACAAGAATTTTGATTTGTTTTGAAATCTATTTTCAAATATTTTATGGAATTAAGGGTTAAATTTAGTTTTAATCCTATTGTTGTCTCCATTTGTTTCTATATTTTTTAATCTCTACAACACTTTTGGTTTATTTGTTTTAATTAAACATTTATAACACCTAAGATATAATTATGATCTACCCCTCCCTCTCCCCTATACTAACATTTATGAATAGTGATGATCACAGGCCCGAAAATTACCGGCCTGGGCCTCAAGGCTCAAAATATTTGCGTACTGGGCCTCGGCCTATAAATATTTCACGAGCCTGGGCTTGGGCCTGGGCCTGACCTCTATGAGCCTCGGCCTGGGCCTGGCCTACAGTATAAACCTTGGGTAGGTAAGTGAGTATAACAATTCCAGGGGTACCCAGACTCAGAGAGTGCAAAAAACACAGAGTTGAAATATCGACGAAATAATCAACTCAAGGTACTTAACACATTATTTTAGCCCGTCGATCAGGGAGGAGTATTTTTTTTAATTTCAAAATTTTAGGAGATAGGGGTGGAAAACTTCTCTTTTCATTGATGGATTGAACAAGGATTTCATTGGAAGTTTGAAAAATTTTCAAAAACAAAAGTTAGGTTCACAAAATACACCCCTGATTGACCTCTTAAATTGATGTAAAAATACCCCGAGTTTATTATTTCTGCGATATCTCAAATCTAAGGTGCTTTTAAGCAATCACTGAGTCTGACTACCCCTGTAATATCTCTTTATCTCGAAAATATTGCAAAAAATACTTGAATTTTTAAGCTGAATTTTTTTAAACTTTTACTTTACTTCCTTTGTTTTATTTATTGTTACATATAGTTTACCAGGCCCATAGTACTGAGCTTTGAGCCTGAGCCTGGCCTAGGCCCATAATTATTTAACATGAACCTGGGCCTGGAGGCCCGTAAAACTCTTAGAACCTGGCATAGAGCCTGGGCCAGCCTGAGGCTGGCCTGGCCTCTACTCATCTCTAATGGTATAGCTTTTGCCAAGAAGTTTTCATTTTATGCTGAATTTGGCAAATCCATAAAATTTTCGCCTAGACCTCCGTTATAGCGGATCTTGGCTACTCCTGTTAGTAATCTATCTTTGAAATCAGTATTATTTAACCAATGGCTGAGAAATCTTATGTATAATTCAAAACAGAATTAAACACAAATAAATTCAATTACATTAAACAAGGTCATTCTTATTGTTAGTGCTTTATTTATTCAACTATTGGCAAAAGGAATACATAAGAGTTTATTTAGTCGAACATAAAATATATAAAATAATACAATAATTCAAATGACGTTTAGGCTATTCTTCTTCCCAATTAATTTTGAACAAACATAAAGTAAATCAGTTATTAGTGGTGGGGACGGGCAAAGGCGTACAGCATGGAATACTTTCCCTGAGAAAAAACCTTAAACAGTACGTCTATGGGAGAGATACTGGCGATTGGCCACAAATACTGGCGAAAAACAAAAATACTCCCTGACTTTGACCTTTGCCCGTCCCTGATTAGTGGTGGTATTTTGAGAAATGTCTCTTAAAATGCAAAGGAGGAGAGGTAACCGAATTGAGATAAAATTCATTCATTTTCGTGACCCCTTATCCTTTCGGTTCGGGGTTGAAGGTCAGCAATCATGAACCTCCGTTCACTCCTATCCGCACCCAATTTTGGATTCCGTCCTGAGATAAACCCATTCGATGGCACAACTCTTTCTGGGTCTCCCTCTCGGTCTACAGCCGTTAGACTGAGACAAACGATAATAGACTTTTGGCAACAGTCTATTTGTAGGCATTCTCAGCACATGTGCGAACCACCGCAAGCTTACACCCGCGAACTCATTCTTTCGGTCACTACCCAATGCTCTTGACCATAGGTGAGGGTCAGCACATTGAGACTGATTTAAACACCGATAACTTCGCAGCCATACTCAACCCCTTCTTCGCTACAACTGTGCGATAGAGTTCTCGCAAAACAGCACTCGATTTAGTGATAGGCAAATCAATCTCACTCTGCCATCAATCGCGAATGTAAACCGGGACACTTAGACTTCTCCACTTGTTTCAATGGAACTCCACTAATCAGTAGGCTCTCTGTATCCTCTGTCAGGAATACCAAATCTGAACCAAACACTCATGATTTCCTGTCCAACCTTTAAACGCTCTTCGATATTGCACTTTCTCACAATTCTATTCATATACACTCTGAACAGAAGAGAAACCACACCCCTGTCTAAGGTCATAAGCCGAGTTGACAGCTTACCACAAACCCGAACGCAGCTACTGTAGTCTAAGTACTGAGATGAGCACTCCCACATCAGACCCCTGTCTGGGAACCCTATCATATGCCTTCTCGAGGTCTACAAAACACATGAAGACCTCTTTTGCATATTCCCGGGATTTCTCCAACAGCTGGTGTAGTGAACAGCTGGTCGGTTGTACTTGGCCCTGCACGGAAGCCACACTGCTCAGTCTGGATGCGAGTCTCAACTATTGGTCTGCACCTTCGGTCAAGGATTTTGGTAAACACTCCCGGGCAAACTCAGAAGAGTGATTCCTCTACAGTGAGAACAATCCTTCTGATATACTTTCGTGTAGAGGAATCACCACTCCTGTGGGCCAATCCTGTTGGACACCCGTCTGCCAGACCTTCACAGCAACCACTGGGCGCTGAGATGAAATTAAAAATGCAAACCTAGGGTAACATAAACCAAAACTGCTTTGGCTCAAAAAGTCAGGGGGTATTTTGTCTATACCTTGTTGGCGATACCTGTACTCATCAATACAAGAATGTTGATTCTAAAAAGCTTCCCTAATGGAACATTAATGCGAGGGTGAGATTATGTGATGCAATGAATCGACATATGAATCGTTACATAAAATAACAGTATATCACAAAAAACAATGAAATGAGAAAACGGGCTCTAAAGTGATTGCTATGAAATCACTGAAAAATTAATAGTTTTTATATAATTTATTATTTTATTCTAAGTATTGATAATAATTGGACTTATAGTAAAATGAATAGCGCCTACGAATACTTTTATTATTGAATTGCAAAGCAAACTGCAGTTAAAGTGTTTTAAAACTAATAATTAATTGTTTCAAAACTTTTTACATTTAATTCAATTAGAAATTGCAAATTTTTAGGCCCAAATCTAAATTGATTCTCCCATTGAAACATATCCTGAAAATTTAACAATAGGTAAATATATATTTGATCCACAGAATTATGCAATTAATTGAAAACCAGATAACGCGAGATATACTAGTGTTTTATGTAACGATTCATATAATTGGCTAATCTTAAGAAAAATAGGATAACAATTGAGTGCCAATCGAATAAGGGCTATGGAATCGCACCACCATTTATATAAACAGTTAACTGCATTGGATTTGATGCAACACTTAACTGCTTATATAAATGACGGTATGATTCCATAAGCCCTTATTCGATTGGCACTCAATTGTTACACGTTTTCAATTTTGCCGAATTCCTATGCAGTCATACGAATGATTCAATTGAATGCAATATTACACAACACATAGACATTTGTATTTCCCATCAATAATGACTAGTTTTCAAAGAGTATATTATAGTATAGATTGTAATAATGATTGTATTCAATAGAGTTCTCTTCAATTAAGGGCTGAGAGAACTGTAATTGTGTTGACGTTATTAATAGACAACAGTTTGAAGCCATGCGTTCAGAGTCTGAACTTCAGACGACTAGACATGAATTGATCCCATCTTTCAATCAAATATCAGTTCAATAGTTATTAATAAATTGACTGACAATTGAGGCAAACGTCCGGTCGATTGTAGTCTGATTTGAATTAATTGAGAAAATCTGCTGTTTTTGTAAACATCTGTTGGATTAGAGTTTGAGATAAGACTAAGTTGTGTTCAATTGTTGTTTAGACTGTATTTGAGTCCATATTGTGATCAGAATTAGTTGTAAATTGAGTTCAATTCAGTTAAATATCGCAATTGAGTCCCAGAACTGAATTATTTGTGAGTTTTATTCAATTATTTTTTGCATTTTTTACTCTAAATTAAAATCAATTTATTTTTATCACAAGATTTCACTAATATTTGATTGAATACAAAATGAGTGAAGAATTGATTAAAAAATTTGTTTCAATTGGTTTGAGTGAAGAGAAAGCGAATGAAACGCTTAAAAACGAAACTTTAAGTAAAACATTGAATGAATTGATTGTCGAAACGAATAAATATTTGAATACAAACAATGGTTTCGGGAAATCGATTGGAAAACTGGTCTATCAAACGGCCACTACTGCCAAGTCTCAGATCAGAACTCATTTACCACTTCTTATCGAATATATCGCTAAACAAAAAATTGATTCCGAACTCAAGTTGAGCGCAGCCATTGATTACTTGCTGACCAACCCGTCCACTCATATCGATATAAATGCGTTTGAGTCCAGTTGTGGAGTTGGAGTGACTGTTAGTGAAGAACAAATCAAAAATAGTGTCAAAACTATTATTAAAAAACATGAAAAGGATTTAATGGAAAGACGATATCGTTTTAATTGCGGACTAATTCTGACGGAAATCAAGAAAGCATTGAAGTTCGCCGACGGAAAGGCCATTAAGGCAGAGGTCGACAGACAAGTGACCGAACTTTTGGGCCCAAAAACAGAACTCGATTTACGGAAACCCTTAAGAGAAAAGTCTAATAAAGTGTTAGTTAGTAACGAATCGAATAAACAGAAAATGAGTGAAACAATAGAATCGGCAGAAAATAGTCTGAATTTTATTGAATTACTCAGAAATAAGGCTCACTTTCATAAAGCGGGAGAAAACTATAAAACAGACGGTTATGTCATAACTGATAGGACTAAAGAACTGATTGCAAAACATCTAAAGGAAACGGGAGGTAAAGTATTGACTCGATTTCCTCCCGAACCCAATGGCATTCTACACATCGGACACGCGAAGGCCATTAATGTGAACTTCGGTTACGCCCAGGCATTCGACGGCTCCTGTTATTTGCGTTACGACGACACCAATCCTGAGAAAGAAGAGGAAAGATTTGTGCGCGAAATCAAAGACGTAATCGAATGGTTGGGATATAAACCCTTTAAAATCACCTATTCTTCAGACTATTTCGAACAGTTATATCAATACGCCGTTAGACTTATTCAAAAAGACTTGGCCTATGTTTGCCATCAGAAACAGGAAGAATTAAAAGGCTTTAATCCCCCGCCCTCTCCCTGGAGGACACGACCCGTCACTGAGAGTTTGAAGCTGTTTGAGGACATGAGGACTGGAAAGTTGAACGAAGGGGAGGCGACTCTACGCATGAAAGTGACGCTCGAAGAGGGCAAACAAGACCCCGTGGCCTATAGGATTAGGTACGTCCAACACCATCGCACAGGCAATAAGTGGTGTATTTATCCCACATATGATTTCACACATTGTTTATGCGATTCTATTGAGAACATCACTCATTCCCTGTGCACTAAAGAGTTTCAATCGCGTCGTTCTTCCTATTACTGGCTCTGCAATGCTTTGGAGATCTACTGTCCGGTGCAGTGGGAATACGCGCGCCTAAACATGAACTATACTGTGGTCTCAAAGAGAAAAATTGCAAAATTGATTGACGAGAAGATTGTGTCCGATTGGGACGACCCCCGACTCTACACTCTAACAGCTCTGAGGCGAAGAGGATTTCCGGCAGAAGCTATCAATTCATTTACTGCTAAAATGGGATTAACCGGTGCTCTGACTGTAGTCGAGCCAAATATGTTAGAGGCAAGTGTTCGCGATGTTCTCAATACTACTGCTCCCCGAGCTATGGCTGTATTGAATCCATTAAAAGTTCGAATCACTAACTTTCCTTCGGAGACGCCATTAGTGCCCATATATCTCGAGGTCCCGGACTTCCCCTCCGATCCCAATAATAAGTCAATGCATTTGATTCCTTTCGAACGCGAAATCTTTATCGAAAGGGAAGACTTCAGAGAAGAAACTGACGATAAAAGCTATAGAAGACTAACATTGAAACAGAGAGTGGGTTTGAAACACGCGGGCTATGTCTTGGAAGTGACCAAAATTATTAGAGCCATAGATAACACAATCGATAGCTTAGAAGCTGTTTGTCATAAGGCCAGTGATGTAGAAAAGCCCAAATCATTTATTCATTGGGTGTCGACTCCTATCTTATGTGAAGTTCGTCTTTACGACCGTTTGTTTGGACACAAGAATCCGGAAGATGTGAACGAAGTGCCCAATGGTTTCCTATCCGACTGTAACACCGATTCCTTAACTGTAATGAAAGAGGCGTTTGTCGACAGTTCTGTCAAATACGCCAAACCATACGATAAGTTCCAATTCGAAAGAGTGGGCTTTTTTAGTGTCGATCCCGACTCACGACTCGGAAGACTTGTGTTTAACCGAACCGTTTCGCTAAAGGAGGGAACGGGAAAGAACTGATGCTTATCTTCTCCTATGAGCACATGTTTTATCGATAACTTATTAATCAATTAAAATAGAATTTTAACCGAATTTTTAATTGTTTTCAAAAAAATAAATTATTTCTGAATAATTATTTCACAACAAAATTGTTTTTATAATTTATTATTAATTATTAAATAAAAGGAAATCATTTAATTTGACTTTAATTCGTTTTTATTTTACGCGAACTGACATTTGACTGGAGGTCAGTCGGCATAACATAATTTGCAAAAGTTTTGATAGAAAACAGTGAAAATTTTGAATTCAATTAATGGACACAATATTCTGATTCTAAGAGTTAATAAGTTTGAGTGAAAAGCATTAGAATTTAGAGTTTTTGAGATCGAGATTAAGGTGAAACTCGACTAAAGCTTATTATTAAAACTATAGGTATATCCCAATCGTATGGCGTTTATTAGCGTAAAAAGTTTTGAGTCCTTCCCCGAGGCGTGTCTGACATATATCGTCGTGTTTTGAAACTGAATTAAAGTTTTCGATTCGTAAAACTTTTTGGCATTAATTTATTTTAGTCTATAATAAAAATTCGCGAAATATTAGAGCGTTTCGCACATACAATGGTTTCATTGAAATTGTTTTTAAAGCTTTTACTTTTGACTTCAAATGTGGTTATTTCTGATCCAACAGTTTTAAAAAGAAAACCAAAAACTATTTTAATATTAGCCGACGGTATACGTTATGATTATGTGAATGCCTCTAATTTAACCGGATTTAAGAGAATCGCACAAAACGGTGTGCGCGCTAAGTATGTTCAGCCGATCTTCCCGGCCAACTCGTACCCCAATTGGTACACAATAGTAACGGGTAAGTCAACTGTTCCCCTCAACTCTTCACTTGTATTGAGTCAAACTTCCTGTATATAAGATTTACTGTAAAACTAACCTCAAAACCCACTAACCTTACAGTGAGTGACACTCTCTTCAGTGTATATACTGTTAGAATCGAAAACTATTACAGATTTCAGTCAACCGCCACTACTCTAGTGCTTCAAGTTTTCGCCCCATTCCTCACATACCGGACATATGGTCACCGCTTTTAGCCGCTCTCTGACTCACTTTCAATATATTTGTAGCTTATCTTTTGGTTAATATTAAACTTCTATTTTTAATAAACCATAAAATTATTTTATATTCAAAAAGATATCTTTAAATTACATATTAAAAGAAGATTAGATAAGAATACAAAAAAAATCTTTTCTTCTAATTTTGTTTTCCTTTAACTATAAAAGTAAAAAACTTTTTCTCGTCTCAAATGTCTTCTTCTACTGATATTCTCGGCGCTCTTCACTACTGATGTCATGCATTTTCACTTATATTTTTGATGATTTGTGACCTCTTTTGATGAAAGTTTTTCTGTAAATATGAACAGCGCTTAAAATCTTTCATCAAAAGAGGTCAAACCGTCAATAATTAGTGAAAAATGCACAGGGGTTTAGATGCAAACACAGAGTAATTTATTTTTAATTATACTTTAAATTTTGAAAAATCGTATATTACTTTCAAATGTTAATCAAATAATAATAATAATTAGATTTTAAGCAATTCTATTATTTTAAGACTTAATTTAAAAAAGAGTAGAAGAAATGGCAATCGTTTGATTAGCTTTTAATTAAATCGATAGACTCTTTCTTTATATATAACTTATTTTATTAGCAAAAATAGTTTGAATAAACTGTTGGTTTTATTTATTTTATTAATAGCTGCGGAAACAAACTTTTTTCAAATCACAATATCTTACTATTTATACATTTTATGATGTGTTTGATTTCAATTATCTTTGAAATAACTCTTAAAAAAAGATTTGATGATAAATGAAAAAAATATTGAAAACACTTTCATTAGAGTCTTTATTTAGCGCAACAAAACAATTCATTAATTATTATTTAATGATAAAAATTTCCTAAAAGGTCTTTACGGTGAAAGTCATGGAATGGTACAGAATTTTATGTACGATCCAAAAGAAAAAGACTTATTCCTGATGTCTCCCCATCCCAATGCCTCACACCCTCACTGGTGGAACGGCGCCGAACCCATTTGGATAAATGCAGAGAAACATGGATTAAAGACAGCAGTCTATTGGTGGGACGGGTGTCAGGTCAGGATCAAAGGCAAAGAACCCACATATTGTCTCGAATACCAGAGCTACTGGACGTGGCCTAAGCCTAACGAAGACACAACCAATGCTTTATTTGAAATTCTTGACAATTTCGAAACAGACGAATGGCATTTAGGACTTGTCTATTATGAAGCTATTGATGCTTTGGGTCATGCATTCGGATCCGAGTCTAAAGAGCGTACGGAAGCGGTTCAAGAGTTCGACAAAATATTGAGTGCTCTTCAGGATGAGGTCGAGAAGAGAAATATGCAAAACGAGGTCTAATTAGTTTTTAATTGATTAGAGATTAGAGACTGAAATCAAATTTCATTGATTGTATGAACTTTTGAACTAAAAATTTTCATTCATTTTGTTTTAACGCAATCTTAAGGTTAATATTGTTGTTGTCAGTGATCACGGAATGATTGAAATCGACGAAAACAAGAACACGAAAATGATTAATATTGAAAATATAGTGGACCCCAATGACATCGAGGTGATGCTGGACAGGGGCACCACTGCTTTCATTATACCCAATCAGGATAAAGAAGCAAAAGTCAGTTCCAATTCATAATCTCTGACAGAATTTCTTTTAATTTATATTTTTTATAATAATATTTATTATAAAATCAGAGGAAATTATAATATTATTCCTTCAGGTATTGGAAGCTTTGACTAAAGCAAAAACAAAAGGATTGAAATTTTATAAAAAAGAAGAAATTCCTGTTCGATATCACATCAAAAATAATAGAAGAGTTTCTCCAATACTTCTAATCGCAGAAAAGGGGTATTTTGTTCGAGGAGTAGGTATTATATCAGAGTTGTTCAACACGTGTTGTAATGGTCTCTATTTTTATTTAGTTTTCACAGGAATCTAAAACAAAACCAGTTTGGGATGTGCTCTACGGGTAAGGCATCTAAATATTGTAAAACCAGTTCTTCATCCCTATGTTTAATATGTTTGCGAATAAATTCTTTAGTGGACATCACGGCTATGATCCCTATGCTGTAGAAGAGATGCGTACAATAATGTACGCCCGGGGGCCCGGTATGACTGATTGAATACTTTAATTTAATATTCTGAATAACAAAAGTATCGAAATTTAGATATTTATAGAAAAATACTATTTTTTGTAAAGGATTCAAAAAGAACTACACATCAGAACCACTTATGATGACAGACCACTACAATATTTTGTGTTACATTCTGGGCATTGAAGCCAAACCTAACAACGGTTCGTGGATTAATGTAAAAGAAATGACCTCTGATTCGGGCGCAAAGGCATCGCAATTAATAATCTTTAGCCTAAATGGAAGCACTCGACTGAAAACATCAAACGTCTTAATACTATTTTCAATTGTGATATTAGGCATTAAATATATAAATCATTAAAATAAATGTCACATATATTTAAGTTCACTAAATGTGATAATTTCATCGCTCGTTCTTTACTGTAATATATAGAGAGTTTAGTTTCTAAACATCAAAACCATTCAATTATTTAAATTAAATCAAAATACTTATCAAAAAGAAATAATAATAACTAATAATACAGAATAATGTTTGCAAAAAAACAATTTTATTTGATATTAAATGTCAATAAATAGGCTCAAAGTTTTTTCTTGTAATTCTAAAAATATCTTATTTATAAGATTTGATGCTTTTTTAAAACAAAATTACAGAATTAATAATTAATACAATAATTAAATGAACAAAAAGCTGAAATATTTCAGATATTGAACGAGAGTTAACTAAATAGGAATTGTAAAGTAGTAATTGGGTAGAAATGGTTAACAACTTAATCAGTTAGAATTGGAGCTACGCTACTTTGAATGACTTTGAATATATAAATTAAAAGTTGAACTTTTATAATAACTTGAAATAAATAGAAAGAAAAATAATGTAAATATTATATAATAATTTTGAAATTTTTCAGGAAATGAATTGTGATCTCAAATAAAATTATTTCCTAATTATTTAATGACAAAATGTTTGTGTTTTGTAAGCTTAACATTGAATAAATTAAATTTTTTCAAAGTGCAATTAACACATTCTAACAAATAAGACAAGAATTTAATAATATTTTCAATCTTTTATAGCTTTTGTTTTTCATACTTAACTTAGATTGTTATTTGTCTGAGAAAACTCTGACCCAAATCAGTGCAACAAAAGTTAAAAACGGCTACTGTTTTATCTATATTTCTATATACACTACTCTATAAGTTATTTTTGTTAGTTCTCATTCCCTTAATTTCTTTACAATAATTGTGTATCAGTTCTTAATTATAATATTGGAAATTTTGTTTTTAAATCTAAACAGTTCTAAAAGAAAATGTCCTTAATATTAAGTAATTGACATACAGTACAATAAATGTCTATAAAATACTTTCCGTAGCCATGAGTTCTATAATTTAAATTTGTTGATTTATAAAATTCATTTTATAATCTTAAATTTATGTGACAATTGATTTCGTTTAAATAAATCTAATTACAAAATATAATACTCAAAAATTATTTTGCAACTGTTGTTAAAAAATTTCAGATCATTATACATATGTATATATATTTTTAATAATTTGTTTTTATTTAACTTAATTTAATTGTTGCATTTTATAATTTTGATCAACAATTTGGCAAATTTAAATTGTCGATCTCATGGATGCGACTGTGAGTTGTTTTATTAGCTCTATTAGTATAACACCTTAGTTTGAACAGAAGACCACAACAGTATTCTAAAAAAGTCTTCAGAATTTGATGAAATTTTAATCATTATTAGAGCACACTATGGGTGAATAAATATACAAAAATTATATTTCTAAGTAATGCAGTTTTCAAGAAATAAACAATTAAAGTT
>JAQFXN010000011.1:0-44173 GCA_034693365.1 Liacarus xylariae | reverse complement strand
GCAATTGTGATTAACAGAGCGTAAAATGGATACTAAATTTCATTATCACTGATAAATGTCTGATTAATTCATATAAAAAGGACTAATATTTATGTGTTTTCGCTTTTACTATATTAGAAATTATCATTAATTCAATTTTTGAGATTAGATCAATGTTTATGAGAGATTGTGTTAATAAAAATGAGTTCATATTTTCGGTCAAAATTATAATTAAGGCATTGTTTATTGAATATGATTTCGCAATAAATAGAAATCACAAAAGATTTAGAGAATTCAATGAATGCAATCAATGTTAATGTGGCAATAGATAACTCTCTCCTGTTTTCTTAGTGCCAAAATTTATTTGTGCATTGCATTCATCTTCATTTGGTCGGTCTGTAGACAAGTATTAGTTCAAAGAAATCACTGTTTGATTGTTTCCGATTCTTTCGCAGTCGGCATACTCTGTACCGGAGCTCTCTGTAGGTCTTTGATCAGACATTTCATTAATATTGTATTATTGTATTTGCATTTGAGAAATAGCCGTAAATTATGTTATTTTTTTAGAATAAATTCAATTCTTTAAACTTCTAAGCATTTAATGAGTTGAACAGCGATTTATGTCTACATAACACTACATAACATGTGAGTCCAAACATATAACTTGTAAAATAGAGGCCCAGAGGCCTATTCTTATAATATGTGTGGCTTAAAATGCAATTGCATTGGAGACCAGCTTTGGATGTTTTGATTCTCTAAGAACTTAGAAATTCCTGATATGTGACGATTTTTTTCCAAATAAATAGAAAGCTTTAGATATTATACTGCATTTGTTTGCTTAATTAGAGGAAACGTTTCATTAAAATAAAAAACATTTTTTATTTACTAATTTTATTTTTTTTTACAAATTAACAATAATTAGTGAGAAACTACTGTTTTGTATGTGCGCACAGCAAACAATCTTACGATGCAAAGCACGCGGCATATATCGCATCTTACGTTGATTTCTTCTTCTTAGTTTCTTTGTTTTAAAAGAGCACATATACAGTATAGAATTGAATCGCTCTTCACTTCTAGAAATGGTCTCAAAGTACAAATGCGTTACCAAAAAAAAGATTTAAATTAATTCCTTAAAAAAGCTTTTCATTTAATAAATTACACAAAGCATTACTGCTTTTTTAGTTTTTTAACTGAAAGACTATTGCCTTCAATACAAACTACTGTTACAGAAATTGTATTTTAGATTCAGTGGACTTTGATTTGTGTTTGAAATTGCTTTCAAGGCTTTAAAATAAGAAACACTTTTCGCCCCAAACTGTTTGACGAATTTTATGTTCTCTGCAATTATCGTTTGAATGTTAATCACAAAAATTCAAACACATTTAGAATTTAAACAAACGATTGGCTCTTAAAAAAGGTTTCATATGAATAGTTGGGGATCCGATGGACCGACCCATCGCTATATTTATTTGTATTATTGTAAAAGTGAAAACCGATTCATAACTTTGAAGCCTTGTGTCGGATCCTTAAGTCAGTCATAAAAGTTAGGCCAAAGGCAGGGCTTATACTAAGTCATTGATAAGTTAGAGAAATCAACTCGACTTCCACTCCGAAATCATCTGCTCTTTAAAACTTGAAACTCAAAACATGTTAAGTTCAATAAAAGTATTGATTATTTTCTTCTTTAAGACAAATAAACTTTTTTTAATTGTTTTGTTTAATGCATTGGTCTTAACATTATTTATGTACAAATGCATCAAATATTGAACTCTGAATGAAAAGTTAATTTTTATTTATTTACATAATATTACTCTTGTGTTCAACGAGTTGTCATCTAATAAGCAGTTTCTGTGAGAAAAGCTTTCGTTTTGACTGTTAATCAATGTCTCTGTCGGTAATCAAAGGTATGCAATGTTTTCTTAATCTTATTTATACTTTTAAAGAGTTTTATACAACAGGTATAACCAGGTTTACAGACCAGGTATAGGGCTATTGACATAATAGTTTATGAATAGTTGCAATTAGAGCAGGGGTAACCAAGCCTCCTTGGCCAAGATACAGCATGTCTATAAAATTTAGCAATTCTATTTTTACATTATTGCCCCTCCATTTCTTAATTTTATGCTCAATATAAAAACCCCTGAATTAAATTTTTTTACAACTACCCCCTCCTATACAGATGACAGTATATCGCATGAAATGAGCCCCCTTTGTGACCCCTATAAAAGTTATAATTTCGTCTGAATTGCGACAAAATTGTGAAAAAAAGATAAATCTTTTGTTAAAATCGAAATAAGGATTAAAATATATTTGAATTCAATAATCGTTAGCTTTGTTTGCACTGAAATGACATTCAATTACGAGCAGAACAGCGATTATGAAAGTTTAGGCAATAGTTTAGTAATAGTTTTATCTTTTAATGATTTGATCTTTGAATACAATTCAAAACTAATTTATTGACAAATATTTCAGTGAATCCGTTGGACTTAGTGTTCGATTGGGAACTGGATTTAGAGTCGCCTCAATTGAGTGAATTGAATGAATCCAATGACATATGGAGTAAGTGATGGCCAAATGATTTGTGCTTTGATTCACACTTTGCTCTCAAATGAAATATAGATTTAAGAAAAATATTTTAGAAAACATTGAAAACAATAATATATTAATTAATTAGTATTCAATTATTTAAGAACTATTGAGAACTTATATATAATATTATGATTGCAGTGAAAGACCTGTTGGGAAGTCAGACCCACTCGAAGTGCACTCAAACCAACTCCGACTCCAATAGTGTTCCAAACTCTGAAACCGCTATCGAAAGCCTTATTCATTCCGATCTGACAGTAGAGCCTCTGACCGCCGATGACATGAAGCCATCGACGAGTGGAACCATTAAGAACTCAGTGTCGACAGTGTGTGCGAAGAGAGGCAGAGGTCGACCGCCTATTACTGATCCGATAAAGAAAGCGGAGAACAAGAAGAGGTCTCAACTGACGGCTGCCTCTAATTATCGGAACAAACAGAAGATGTTTAGTCAACATATGGACAGACAGTTAATGAAGTATTACAAACGAAACACAGAACTGACTGAACAATTGGATAAACTGCTCACTGAAACGAACCAATTGTTAAACATTTGTAAGAAATTTGAGAATTTAAACGCGAAATCATTGAAAAGATTGAAATCGTCTGAGAAAGTGATCGCAAAAGTGAAACAAAGTTTGTAAAACACTTTCACACAATTTAAATACTGTTTTGTATATATTGTTAATAATTGTATATTTTTATCACAATTCCATTGTATAACTGATGTCTCGATTGTATTCTTTTATTATTATGTTTTTAAATTTTGTTTCTCCCAAATGAATCACTAATTGCAAACATAAAACTACTTTCAATACATAATTAAAGTCCAAATATTGTTTTATATAATAAATTGTTGTAAATATGTTAACTATATTTAAGAATCATTACTAATCATTAGCCTTAAGTGAATCTCCTGTTCTTTAAAGCAAATTATGTCAAATATTGTCAATAACTGAGAGCACACGGAAGTTTTATATATATTTTTTTTACATTTGATTGCATGTATGTTAACGTTTATATTTTATAATATTATTTTATAAAATGTTTCTTTAAAGCAATTAAAAAGACATCTTTTTTGACTCAAACTGAAGGAAAAAATTCTCAAAATTTATTGTTTGGTTTCTGTTTTTCATTTTTATTTATTTGACCAAAACTATAGATGGGATGGAGGAATGTTGAAGGACTGGGACCACAGGTGTCGATCATTTTCTAAAAATACTATTGGTTATTTTATAGATCTTATTAAACTAAATTAGTCATTTATATTTTTTCAAGATGATAAATTCTTCAGGAGTGAACAATATAAATTTATAAAACAAAATATGCCCCTGTCTCGATTGAAAAAAGAATTTTTTTGTAGTGACTAGATTTTTCATACAATTTAATTAAATTTTCGTTATTTTATTCTAAATTCTGGTTCTCCGTTATATGAACCAGGTTATTTTGTTTGATCTCATATATTTAAAATCTTCATAATTTAATAAAAGAAATTGTTTTTTCTGACCGGATCTACTTTCATAGTATAATTATTTGGGGTGAATTGTAAATAAGGTCTTTGACCCAATGCGAACACAAACATGACTTTAAATTCTTAACTGTTTTGAATGATAAGAGAATTTTATTTTCAGTTTAATCTGAAAAATGCACTTTTATATATAAAAAGATATTTCCGCTATTGTATATCAATGAATTATATGATTAACCTTTTGTATTATCAGACGGCACATGAAAGATGACCCTTTCTATTGTTTAGAATCTAGTCTGCACTTTATATCAGCAAAGAAATCAGTGACAAATAGGCTTTTTGTTTGTGACAATTTGAGGAATTCCATAACAAACAAGTTTCATTGATCTAATCATTAATAATTGATTATACTTTTGATTGTTTAAAAAAATTAACAAGCTTGGTTTTTTCTTTGTAATTTGAAATCACTCTCATATTATATGATAAACACTATTTAAAGAAATTCAGTATTTTTGAGTACGAAAAGAGAATCTATAGGTTTGTCTATTTGTATCAGCGATGCTAACTATGCACTCGAATACAAACTCTATAGATTTCAATGGAGTTCAATAGAGTTTGTATTAGTAAATATGATTCAGTTTCACTCTGTTATCTGATTAGAACCCCTGTTAGCATCGCTGATTTGTATAGATTTGGAACATTCATGGCATAGATTTGAAAGCAGTTGTTCAAACAGTTGAACTGTTATTATATCTATTGCTTAAATTCAGTTTTTCATCAAAATTATTGAAAAAAATTTCCGAACATTAAGTCTCTAAATATTAAATAAATTATGATTTGCTGTGATTTGGAGTTCTCTTCTTTCAGAAAGTCTTGACTTATAAGCTATTTATTAGAAAATTGATATTCTCTTCATTTTATATTTCAAATGAAGTGACATTTGTTTATATGAATTGCGATTATATTTTCAGTTCGTTTTGAAATTTAAATTAAATGTAAATTATTTATCAGTTATTGTATCGTCTCTTAGCGTTCTGTTCAAGACTAGTGTCAAAAGATAACAAATAGCGAACCACAAGAAGTATTGGACTAAAGTAAGTGAAAATTGACTCCAATAGGTCTGTCCTAATGTTCAGTTCATGTCTCGAGAGATAAACAATTCTGGGAATCAACCGCTTATAACACTTCATTTTAAAGCCGATTCACAGTATCTGTAAGGCACCGGTGCTTTAGGCCATACCAGATTCGCAAGTCAGTCAAGACTAACTGTGAATTAGGTCATTGTTTTTATTGCTTTAGTCTCGATGTCAGACAACTTGTCTGTTACTCAAATAAAAAATTGTATACAGATTCCGAAGTATGGCCAGGGTAATCTTCAAAACCAGTTTTTTATTTCAATATTATTTCAGCATTTTTTTCAAATATTTTATTAATATTTTAATTCGCCTACAATTTTGTTGATTCAGCGTTATATTAAAATACAAAACTGGATTTGAGAATATAATGGTAGCTTTCTTTTATTTAATACAATATTTATTGTAATCATTGAAAAAAGTATTTTTACGTCAATTGCAATCATAATTAAAATAACATTTGGTTTAGGAATTTAGAATAATTGGTTGCATTAGCCTTAACATTTAGAAGTTTGAGGCTTAAGCTATAATTTATAGCCTATTATAATAATATATTTTATTTCATTCTATACTATACTACACGCTGTATACCAGCGTTACTAAATTCTGTCAAATTAAATTATACAGTATATTTTTCAATACCATAACCCCTTTCCTGCAAAGCAAACAAATTTTTTCTTTACTTTTAACCATTGCCTAACTTTTCTACAATAAATAAATGAACAAAGGATTAGAACATTAATAACTTAGTATTGATATAAGAAAAATTAGATATCAATAGGAGATAAGAGATAAACTATGGTTACTATGATAATGTTTAAGGGTTATAAATTATAATCGCACTCCAGTTCTTTGTCAACACTAAATATTTCATATGATATATTGTTTTGTGTAAATAAACTGCAATTTGTTTTTCACATCAATTGTTAATTTAAGGAAATTGTAATTTAAATTCAGGCAAAAATGGAATCTACGGTCGAAACAATTAAGAATTGGTGCAGTTTTAGTGAATATCGGAATGAGTGGTCAGCTTTTTTATCGGGGGTTCTATTCTTCACCGGATGGTGGATTATATTCGGTGATGTCATCTCAATCTCATTGATATTCAAATTAGTTATTAATTTATTCATAATTATTATATTATTTCCAAACACTCAGACATCTCCGCCCACTATCCATCTCAGGAGGAATTTAAGCACACATTCTATATCTGTGGAGTATTGGCCACAATAGCACTAATTATGATAAATTCAGTCAATAACGATCAGTTAAGCGCCGATACCTATACAGAGGGCTGTTGTGGACCACAAACTGCGCGCTTATGGCTATTGACGGGTTTCATAATGGGATTCGTTTCACTAATTTCTTCGATTTGGATATTATTTGAATACTATGTTATGGCCGATAAGGAGCACAAGTATCCCGGGGTCGCTCTCTTCCTGCAAAACCTTTTCATTTTTGGTTCATCTCTTATATTGAAATACGGAAGGAGTGGAGAGAGTTTTTAACTCTGAAAACACACAGCATTTCAATATTTATTACGTAATATAAGTTATAATGTCTTCTCTAAAGTATTAATGAAAACTGAAAAACCGATTTGTGTGTTGATTGGATTCAATCAAATAAATAGCCAAAGTATTTAAAGTCATTAATATATTATAATATAATTTATTCAAAAATTTATTTTTTTATACAAAATTTTTATTTCGAAATATTTTGTACTCAAATAATTACGATTAAAGATTTCATTGATAATTTTGTTGACAATATAATAGCTGATATTTTTTGCATTTATTTTTAATCTGTTTAATCAACTGAATTAGAAAACAGAATTAACGGTAGCGTTGATTATATTGGTCTGTAAGTCAGGCATATTATAGACGACATAACCCCATGTATTGGTTAACGCAATGATAACAGAAAGACAAATAAATTTAACAAAAAAGCCCGGAATTGCCATTTCGGGTATCTTTAGTCCCGCGGCGTCGTATACAATGGCATTAGAAGGGGCACCGGCGGGAAACATAAAGGCATAGCTGCAGCAAATGGTCACCGGCAACATAAACCTCAGGGGACTGATACCTAATGATTCGGCCTTTTGTTAGAACAAGTTTTAAAAATTAGAATTCAATTCACGGAAATTACAAATATTTAAATTATTACCAAATTTTTAACAATAGGTAGGAATACAGTACTCGTCGCTGAATTACTGGACACTTCAGTGAAAAACATACTCAAAGTCGTAACAATTATTGAGAGCATAATTGGAGACAAGTTTTGTAAATAATGCGTTAATTTGGTTCCCATTAGTCTCGAAAGACCCGATTCCTAATTGAATTATACGAATGTAATGAAAACTTATTTTTCAAGTGAGTTCTTCTAATAATAACAATAAATTATTGTCAATAAGTATTGAAACCTTTATTCCTGAAGACATGGCAAACGCTCCTCCCATTAGCAGGAAGACACCCCAGGGCACCTTCTCCTGGACAGCCTTCCACGTCATTAAAGGATCAGAGTTGTACAGGTCTTTAGGGTTGGCAGGAATCAGAAAACAAGCCGAGACTATGAACATAGCGGCCGAGGCGTCGTTTATATAATTAGCACTAAAAGCATAAGAATTAATCAAATTATCGACGCTTTGAAAACAATAGCATAAAAATAATAAGTTTTAGTTTACTTTTGTGGATGAAGTGCTGGCGACCAACCAATAAAAAAGTCCGGATCTCTGAAAAACCTTAAAATATAGTGAAAATTAATTAGAATCACATTTGAATATATGATATATTAATGAATTACCAGAGCATCAGCAAAGATAAAAACATTACTAAAACTGCAAATTCGTGAAATCTATTGATTAATAAAGTAAACGAAATAAAGAAAGTGTTAATTTTGTTTTACTTTTGCCGATTACCGTATAATTTATAAATACAATACAGTATCTATCATATACTCACGAAACGGGTCCCAAAGATTTATATTTATTTCTTATAAAACTGTCGACAGAATTCTCAGATTCATTGGTTACTCTATATTACGTTATAATAAGTTAAATATAACATACATTTGAAAAGTTATAATAAAATAAAATAACTTTTACATACTTTGGGAATTTGCGAACAAAGACAACGACCATAAAGAGCCAAATCAATAGAACGTTAATAACAACACCCGGTATTGAGAAGAACATCCAATTTGCAAAAGTAATGTTATCGCCTTCGAGACTACAGAAGGCATTTAGAAAATAGATTTAATGTTATATAAAAAATATTATATTATATAATATTATAGGACAACAAATTATTTTACTTATTAACCATTCCTTTAAAAATCAAATTAGTCGATGTTCCGGTTAAAGTACCTGTGCCACCGACTAGAGAAGAGAATGTGACCGACAAATAGATTGTTCGCCTCATTATTGTAAATGCCTTTTGCTCTTCATTCTTGTCTTTTTCGACAACAATTCTGATTAAATGCAAATATTTTTTGTTCAATATTTTTTAAAAATAATATAAAAATAGAAAATTAATACTTAATTGAATTTTTCTTTCTTAAATTCGAGTCAATTGTTTCTAATTGTAATTCTCTTACATCTGATTTAACGCTTAAGCTTTCTTTTATATAATGTAAATAATTGTATAAAATTTTAAAAATATTACATTTTTATGAAGTAATACTTTTAATGCTATTCTGTTGTGAAAGACTGGCTCTTTTCTTGTCTCTAACATTCAATATAACCGCTTCAATAATAGGTACCATTAGAGCAGTTGTGGCCGTATCTGAGATCCACATAGAAATGAATGCAGTGGTGCACATGAACCCAAGCAATAGCCTTAACATGTTTAGAATTAAATAATTTGATTAACTTATGATATTTGAAACAGGCCTAAGATATAGTGGTGTTCACCAAATGGGTGCTGTGCCGAAAAGCATTAAAATTCTTAATGCGATTCTTTGGTGAAGTTTTGACTGTTCCACTGCAACCGTTGCTATAATACTGCCTAAGAATACCATAAGTGTGTCCTATTTTGATCAATATTTCTGTTTAAATCATTTTAAAGATTTTTAAAATAAATTTCACTCACATTTATATAAGCACTCGAAACCTGTTTTGTGGACATTATCTCAAACAATGGATATAAGAATATTGGCATTAAAGCAGTGACAGCCAAAGGAATCGCTTCTGACAACCAATAGATTATCATAAGAGACACGACAAACACACACTTTATCTCCTTTAATATTAACAATTAATTAAGAATTTTATGTAAAAATTAAGGGTTTAATCATAATATCTGACCGATCTGTTTGAGAAGATGAGAATTGGCGACAACAGAATTGGTGACATCCATAGGATAATCCATTTGTGATATTTGAATATTGAATATTTCATTTCATGAACGCCTATCACTTGTAATCAAGAATATGACGATTGCTTAATACGAATTCAATTCTTGCGATACATTTACAATAAATATATTTATTTATTCAGATTTATTTAGACAAACATTTATCTATACTTCTAATTAATGAATTGGAACTAAATTATTGAATAAAATATAGAGATCTGATTGAAATGATTTATATCGGCAATGAAGTGAAATATATAAAAAGCTTATAGAATATTGTAATTAGAGCTTCGAATACATATATGAAAGATTCAGTTCAGCGACAGTAAACTTAGAAATAGACTTAAGCAGAAATTGGATAATCAGTGATCACTTAATATAAATTATTAAAATTGAAATATTAGTCAATAAGACTGAGAAAATATATAAATGTTTATATTATATATTAATTAAAATCACATTAAATTTTTTATTGGAACCAATATTATGGCTTTTCCAAGTTTTAAGCATATGATATAATATCAGCCCATGTGCTTCTTTAGAGGACTTTAAGTTAAATGATAAAATATTTTTACAATTCATTTGTCATTCTTTTCAAGTTATTAATGGCACTGATTCTGATAACAAATTGTTTTATGAATACTTGTCCTCAATTCAATTGAATTTTAAACGCAATTCATAACTATTATTGAATGCTTCAAAATAGAGTTTATTCTAAATAAATAACACAATAAATTCAATGAAAATCAAATAATAATAAATTTTTTCATTAGAAGTATGCAATTGGAAAGTCCTTATGTTTTGCATGAATAGATGGTTAAAGGTCTCGCCTCAATTTTTTCCATAAATAATTTTGATTTTTAATTGTTTATTTTATAATATTCTAATAATATTCCAAAAATGCAACTATTCTGCAATATTGTAGACGCTTCCACGACAATTCCCCGGGCACGATTCACCATGGTACAATGCACCGCTTTAAACTACTCGCCTATTACATTTGAATTAAGAATTAAATTAAATAATACTAAATTAAAATATTTTTAAAAAAATTAAAAATAGTTATTTATAAAATAATTTAACATTTCAAACTTAAAATAATAATATTTATTTAGTTTATTTCATTAGATTTTGCAATAAGTTGAATGTGTAATTGTGATGTGAAAGGTGGTATAAACTTTTATTTCCATATACTCTCCATGAGGTCCCCCTATAACTATCTTTTGGTCAAATATTAATAATTTAATAAATATCTTTAACATTATGATGCACATTTTAATTCTACACAATGCAAGAAATAAAAAATAAAAAACCCCCCTAAGAATATTTTTATTATCATAAGTTGAGCCAAGAGGAATTGTTCCACGGGGAATTGTACTTACTGGAAATTGTACCCACAGAGAAACGTCTCACGGGGAATTGTCGTGATACGATTGTAAACACCCTATCACAAAATATCCGATTAGAGTTAGCATGGTCTATTAATAAATTAAAAGAGTTTCTAGAAATTTGATTTGAATAATTAATGATCTATTCATTGCGTCAATTGATTGCACAACAATATCCGGGACTTTCCATTTTGATCGCAACAGCAATTTCAATTTAATAAATGAATGAATTCCTTAAAATTATGGATAAAGTAGTAGACACTGTATATCTGGTGTTGATTTTTTTTAAAATTCAGAAAAAGTATTTAGAAATATTAGCTATTGTTTAAGTCGAGGTCATATTGAATTGTGAAACTAAAGAGCAAAGATTTGAATTTCATCTATAAGGTTATCAAATAAAATTACCATATTACATATATATATAATAGTCAATGAATATTGTAAAAGCTCTGATATACAGTATGTTAACTTACCCAATGTATCAGTGTAATTTTGTAATTAACAGTTATTTGATTGTAATCAATTGCATTGACTTAAATAAATTTGTTTTTTTATATAAAAAAAATTTTATTTTTTAATCTGAAAAAAAGTTTAAATTTAAAAGTACACAATTTTTCTGATGATTACTTTCAAATAATCTTTTTTATAAACTAATTATCACTGAATAATTTATTGTCACACATAGATTGATATATCGAATAAATTATATCATATAATGTATTAGAGTTAAGAATATAATTAAAGATACATACATGTCAGTTTACGTCGCAAATTTTAAATCCCTTTCAAAATAGCAAACCAAAAAATATTATTATCATTATTAAAAATTAGAATAAACTAAATACCTGCAGAATGGGTATTTAGTTGTAATAATGTGTATATTGAGTGTATTTAATTGAAATAATTTAAATCTTTAAAATTAGGGATACCCAATATAGGTGTAGCCAAAATACCACCTTCGGTCTCCGAAAAGCGATCAAAATACTCAACTGTGATGAAGAAAAAAAACCCCTTCCTTAGAAATTTTGAGACAATATGCTGTGAAATCTGCCTAAATTCTTAGAAAGATAGCAGAATTTAGTCAGACCAAATTTTTTAAAATCTTACAGAATTATCATAATTTGACTGAATTATGTCGAATTCATTTTTAATTAAATTTTGCAAGAATTTGACTAGTGAATTTTTATACCCCCAATGGGATGGACAATGAACTCAAAGTATGGGGGTATAGGAAACTCAAAGTCTAACTAGGAAACCATAGGAGACTAAATGGGGTATGGAGGGAGCATTTTTCAAGAGTCAAATTCTTGTAGAGTTTCATTGTAGATGACATAATTTAACATAATTTCAATTTATTCTAAAAAAATTTAATAAAATTTGTCAGAATTCTTGCAAATTATTATGAATTCTGTAATAATCTAACAGAATTTATCAAATTTAGCAAGAATAATGTTTGCTTAGACAATAGATAATCTTAGATAAAGATAAAATATTGCTAATTTTTTAAAATTTTACACAAAATTTTACATATATTCTTCAAAAACTCTGACGCCGTTTTTTCAAAATTTCTAAGGGGGTCCTCTTTTTTCTTCATCACAGGGGGTATTTTGGCTATACCCCCATTTTGGCTACTATATACCCCTACTCTATAACTATGCATTTAAGGCAAATCGGGATCAAAACTATTTATTTATTCACTTTTTTTGCTTGAAAATGAAGACCATTTCCCACTTTTCTTGTTAGTGAGTGAAATGTTAGTAAAAATCATGTCTGCTAATGGCAGGTGAAAGGGGGTATTTTGTGGGTGCCAAGTGAATTTGGGGCAGAATTTATGAGCTGCTTTTTCAGCTAATCCATGTGATTAAATGACAATATGTATATTTTTGTAAACCTCGCACATTATCTTCAGGATCCGGCCAATTACCATCGAAGAGTGGTTAGCATATACAATTTCTGCCCCCTTGTGAAGGTTTACGAAACATATAAATCATATAAAGTGCCATTTGGTCACAAGGAGTAGATCAATAAGTGGTTCATAATGTCAGGTTTCGAGATGTAGACCCCCATTAACCCCTACACTCCCATTAGCACCAATTTGAATCTTCTCTGCTATCAGTAGACAGAGTCGAATCAAATAGACTAGAAATCTCTAAAAAGTCATATTAAATTTGTCTCAAAGCAAAGGGAATGTGTGATAAAACTTTTACTCTAACTTTTCATATGTTATTCAATTAAGTCCTTTAAATGACCCCAACCTATAGGTTCAGTTCTATTGAATTGAGCGCCAATATGTCAACGAATGAAAGCAATAAAACAATAAATATTATGCAATACTCTGTATATAAGACGACAACAAAACACAGAAAGGGATGAATTGTAATACAGGCCTGAAGTGAGACCTGATTTGAAATAGGGTTTTGAAAGCAGTTTCTCATAACTCGACGTAATTTATACTAAAAATCAGATTTTATAGTCAATGGGAAAGTATTGGAGAATAGAGAGAGCGCTTGAAAGTGAAGGCAATAAATGTATTGTTTTGTGAATTGAATGACAGAATCAGTGTTTGATTGTCTGTCACTTAGACTTAGGGTTGACTTCAATACGAATTACAACTCAATTAAACCCAATTTTGTATTAAATTTAATCCATTTATTAGTTTTTATTTATTTTAAATGAATTATTTTGTTATAATAGAGTAATAATGTGTTATAAATCGGTTTATTATTGTTTATAATATGTTTAAAATAAACCGATTTTACGACAAAAGCCAACCGAAGAGTCCATTAATGGCCAAACGTGTCATTGAAGACAACAATCGATTCACTAATTATAACCAAAACATTAATTCCAGTATTAATACAATTAATAATAATAAGAGAATCAGAATTGACTCCAATTTGGATAAAAACAATAATAAAGACTTAACTCATGTCTGCAATGGTTTGAATGCAATGACGACAAACAGTAATCCATTGAATGAAGACATGAGTAATAGTAATATAAATAACAATCAAAACAATGGTTCGGAAGACGACTTCGAAGACGATCTGAACGATCATCAACTGAATGAACTGATGTCACAATTGGATCAAAATATGGTCATTCCCTCGAATGGAGGCCAAGGCTCTCATCAAAACAGTCATTTGAGCCGTAATTCGGATCACAATATGTCTTCAGGTTTTGCATAGTTTTCATTGTTTTATAAACTCAGAGCTAAGGAAACCGATTATCGGATTAATATATTAAATAAGAGCACAAAACCTGTGGATTAAAAGTCAAACAAATTTTCTATAACTTATTGCACATATTTCTAAATCATAAACTCCTGACCCCCTCCCACACCCCCATCCCCAGCATTTTGCGAGCAATAACCCGCATAACCAACAGGTTTTATACCCCTTTAACTTTGGGAAAAATAACGCTATTTTTAATCTAAAAACAGAAATATTGTTTAAATTGTTTTGAAATTATATCGAATTACGTTATAATTTGAGTAAAATTTGTAAAATAGTGCCAATTGTTCGAAAATTTTGTTAAATTGTTTAAATATAGTCCTCTGTTCTCTGCTTTAGCCAAACCTATATTCTGCTTGACTTCTCTAAGACTAAACTATTTGTATTTGATTTGATTTATTAGTAATTGATTTAATTTTTATAGATTTCCAAAATTTTTTGTTTTATTTGTATTGCGTTTTGAGTTTAATTTTAATTATTTTGATTCGAAAGGAAATGAAAGCAAGAGTGGAGAAGACGTGCTTATGAACACCAACTCTAATGGGTCTTCGGGTATGTCTTATGAGGTAAGTGAGGGTCGCATTAAAATACTTGAGTCGAGGAATAACACTCTGAAAGAAGAGGTGAATCGATATCGAACTCAAATCATTCAAAACCAAAGACAAACTCAGGAAATAAGAGAAGAATGTAATCAACGAATAGAAGACCTGAAACGCAAGAATCAATCGACGGTTGAATTCATGCAAAGCGAAAACCAAACTCTGATGCAAATGATTGAGCAATTGAAACGACCGGCCGTACAAAACAGAGGCGCTTTGGGTTCGTTGGCCAACAGTATTATACGTCAACCGAATAATTTCCAAAACTTCTCACAAATAAAGCGCCAGGAGTTTTACGCCCCCTATCCCTACGCCTCCCAAACCAATAGCAATACTATATTAGTGCCGGAATCGCAATATTCGCAATCGACCAGTGGTTGCAGTGAAGGCAAACGAATGAGACTTTGGAGTGGATTTCCCACAGAAATAGCTTCCACTCAATTGGGTTCCATAAGTACTGTATCACAACCTGTGCCAATGGATACCACTTCGAGTCAATTCCCTGAAATGAGTGCAAACATTACCGAAACAATGAGTCAAAGTGCGACTCAAGCCATCAAATGGGAGCCAATAAGAGTGGTTTTGCAGACAAAATTCGACGCAAATCGCGAACAATTGAGTAATTATTTCATTGACCAACAAATCGACTTGTTTTCAGACGATTGGATATCTGTTCCTCAAGAAATCAAAGACTATTCCATAAAACTAAATGAGTTGTTAAATGAACTGAATATTACAGCAATTGTTTAATTAAGTCCTAAACTAACGGCAATTAAATTATAAATTCAAATATTTTTGAAACAATTTATTCTTTTGACTTAATTTTCTACTTATTTGACGATTAATTTTATAAATTTTACTTTTGATAAACAAAACCACAAATGTCTTCACTTCATTGTATTTTTAATCAATGCTTTTGTTCGAAACATTAAAACAAGTCATGATTTGACTCACAATTATTTTCAATTTTTAAAATTTAAATAAACTTTCATTAATTATTAAAACTAAATAACTCTTATATTACATTTTATTTACAAATTTATAAAATAGTTTAAAAAATTCAAATAATTGATGTTCCGATCACTACTGTGTGGTCTATTCCTAGACTTACTTTATTAATAAAGAGAGGAACGGATACCTAAAAAATTGAATTTATATAAAATATAATATTCAGATAATTGTTTAATGACTTACTCTAAATGGAAAGTATTGATCGTTTTCGTGTCCGAGACCTAAACAGCCCTTAGTATTCTTACCCCACATGAATAAATCGCCTGAATCTATAAGGAATGGCCAAAATTAGTATTTAATCGGATGAAATAAATGTTAAATCAATTGACTGACTGGTCAGGGCTGCCAAATGACTGAAATGGGCCACAACTTTCTTAACTTTTACATTCGGATTGAATTCATTTGCACCGAACAGAGGCATTGGTAGCATAGCTGGAGTTTTCAAATAATCCACATTTGGACCCATTCCTAGTATACCATAACCCCAAACGAATACATTACCCAAATCTTTGAAGAAATTTTAAGTTTTGAAATGAGAGATAAAAACACATTTTATATGCCATACAAACCGTTGACGAGAGCACAGACAGAGCCACCGGCGGCCACATTCAATATTTTGCCGCTAATATTATTAAACTTTAGTTTTTTGGGAACATTTAATTGTTTCTCGTTTGTAATGCTCTGGAATTGTGAGTATTCACAGTTACCCCAACCAAACACATCGCCCTTTTCTTAAATGATATTCAGATTTAAATTTTATTTTTTATACTACTTTTTATAACCATTTAATGCGAGCACAGAGTCCGCAGCACTCGATAATTGTGTTATCTTTTCTCCGTCAATATCTCCTTTGACTCTAACAGGAATTCCTTGGTTTTTATAATTTCCTAAACCCGTCTGTCCGTCTGCACCCCATCCGCACGAATAGACCTGTCCATTGTCGGTGAGAAACAGCGTGTGGTCCTGACCACAGACCAACTGTGCGGACAATAAATTACATTAAATCTCATTTATTGTAAACACTAATCAATGGTCACAAACGTCGACAACTTTTCCATTGAATTCCTTGATTTGATGCATACGTCGCGACGCGAAGTAGTCCTCATTCTCAACAACAGGTCGTCCGCACTGTCCAAACGAGTTGTTCCCTAAACTATAAACTAATGGCAAAAATAAGAATTATTAAAAAATAAACTAAACTTAAATCGAAAGTCACTCTAACCCTCTCCTGATTGGGTCAGACATACAGTGTGTGATCGACCGCACGAAACCCGAACCACTTTATCGGTTTCACTGATGGGCAGAGGTATCGGTACGGGTTTGAGTAAACACATCAATGGCTTCCCTTTTGGAGTGGGAGGCGATTGATATCCTAATTGTGAGTCAGTATTGATTCCACAGCCGAACAGTCGATGGGAGGAGTCTTTGACAACGGCTGCGATGACCTGAATGTCAGTTCAAACAAATTGATTGACAATAATAGACAACATTTGACCCAATCATACCGTGAATCCAAAACCGGCCGAAATGTCCAATACATTAGTGTGCGATTCAACAAAGTCTGACTTCATGGGAGCCCTCCTCACCTCAATGGGTGGAGGAGTTCCGCCGTATTTGAACTTAGGTCTGAGCACAAGACTCTCTCTCCCCAAAGCCCCTCCACCGCAATAACCCCAACAATATATCTCTTTATTCCGTTTGACCGGCATTTTGTCCGTTTGTGTGTATTGAAAGACAGGCATCTGTGCCACGAGTTTGGGGTCCACTCCTCTATTGATCTTTGCAGCCATTAATCGCTTTGACATTAAGTTTTGTTCATTTATTGACAAAACTTTAAAAAATGTTTTCAAACAAAACCTATTCGTTGTTAACATATCCTATAATTAATTACAATTTGATTACAAGTTTTGCCAATAATTTAATTAATTATTTATTTTTAAGATTAATCACAAAACGATTCAAATATTGATTTTATTACTGTATTTATAAAAAAACAAAATTAAAAACAATTTCTTTGATTTTGTCACAAATTTTTGACTCAAAAACATGTGAATCACGTGATGTAATCAAAACATCAATTTATAAATACTGACAACAGATGTCGTAATCTATTGAATAAAATTCTTGTTTTTATTTTTTAGTTTTACTATTGACAAGAATTTTGATTATAATTGTGTAAAATACAGTGAACAACCGATATAATCAAGGCTTAATGTATCCAACAATTGAATCCCAAACCCAAACCGCATTCCGATTGACTGTAATGTAAAAATAAACCTATTCTTTGGACTAAAACAAAGTACCCGACTATCCAGAGAGTAGTTCAGGGGTACTAAAAATAAGTAAACCAACAGTGGCTAATTCAGGCACTATTGTAAAGCCTATCAGACAACTGCTACTAAGCTGACAGCCTATCAGATCTTTTTTCTAATAGTGCCTGAATTAGCCACTGGTTTGTTTACTTTATTTTTAGTATGCTTTACAATATCTCTGATAATTAGTGAATTGTATAAATATTTTTAATTTTAAGATGTCAAATATATTGAACATTACTTCTGAAAAATATATGGACTAAAAACTAAAGACTTCCTACATGTGCAAAAAAAAGGCCAAATAACAATAATAGCACCAGGATAATTACCGCAGCTGCTCCAGAATATCCAATTTATATTTTGTAATGTGCTTGTAATAATTGATCAAAAGGATAGGGGATCGACGAGAATCCATAGGAATTGAATGGGGTTATTTTCTTAACAACTTACTAATGTTTTCCATAGGGAGGGATTATTTTAAAATCTGATCTATTTTAGCCGATTTAAGAAATTCTCTAATCGGATGGGTTTTGGCTGTTTTGAGTTATCCTTGAATAATTTTCTTAAAAACATTAGCAAATGATAAATTAATTTTAGTTAAAATTATCCATTACCCTCTAAATACATTTTATCAGGGGTAGCTAGTGTCGGTGGAGTCAGATGAGGATAAAGGGGGGTATTTTGGGAAAGTCTCAAAACAACAGGAGAGGTATACAAAATTTCAAAATATGAAAAATTCACAGGGTAAGGTCACAGGTTAAAACAATAATTTTTGTCTGTAGCGCAGTCAGGAGAGGTATTTTGCAAAATTTCCGCGACGGAATATTTAGGGTATCCCCCCCCCCCCATTGGCTACCCCTACATTTAAGAATAAACGAATCTTGTGTAACATTAATATGCTTTGGCAGTTTAAGTAAATATTTCCTAATTGTACAAGCGTACTTTTAATCATTAGACTGTAAGAAAATATATACAAAATTCCAAAATCTGTTGGCAAAACGCAATTTATATTATTTTTAATAATGTATTAATTATATAATACATGTAATATAAATAATGACAAATAAGCAAGTAATATGTTGAAACTTTTCTTTAAAAGACGTTTGAGAAGTCTGACACTACTAACTATACCAGTGCTATATTTATGAATTAATAGTCGCTTTAACTAAAAGTCTTAATTATAAACATAATATTATTTTATAGATATAACACATGAATACATATTTTTATTGTAATGTCATTTTAAGACTTAAATTTTATCTAAAAATAAAAAAGAATCAATATTAACTGAAATTTACTATTTTTAATATTATTTAGTTATTAATAAAAATGTTTATTCAATTAAAAAGCATTTTATAACAAATTAATTCATAAATATAGCACTGGTGTAGTTGTAGTGTCAAACTTCTCAAACGTCTTTTGAAGAAAGGTTTCAACATATAATTACTTATTATTCATAACTTATTATCAGAGCTTTGATAATTTCAGAATAAAAAGTGCTAAATTTCGTTCGTAAAATTCAAAATCAAGTTTCCGAATTAAAAATGAAATTTTTAAGTATATTAATGGAAAGGGAGTAAAAGTCAGCAAAGAATTTGGCCGTGTTTCAAATAATGTTCTTAGATTCTTTGAAAATTTTTTTGCTCGATGACTAAGCACTTGAAACTAAGTATCATGTTAAAAGAATTTTGTTGATATCATCAAAATTTGTTTAGTTTTATTAATAGCCTTTAGTCTAGTAATAGCAGTATGAAAAACAAGATAGAAAGTGCCATAACTTTCGTGTTTAAAGAGTTATTCAAAAAATATTTTCAGACTTCTCTAATTAATATAAACTATCTAGTGTTGATTTTTCACTTAACTTGAGCTGATTTTTCATAATAAAACTGAGTTTTCAAAAATTGTTTTCGCTTTTCAACCTTATTGGCCTCACAATTACAGCAGTTTGTTTAGTGAATTTAATAATTCATTACAAGTGTTATCATTTGGTGAAAAGAGAGTAGCAAAACTCTAGGGCCACAACCTTCAATTTTGAATTAGAATTTTTACAAGAGGAAAACTTGTGCAAATGTCGAGGTAAGATTTTTACGTCACAAATATGTTGTAAAAGTCGATATATGCCACAGAAACAGAAATCAGACGCACAAATACTTTATATAATGATTTATTTTGATTTTATCCTTAATTCACAAATAAATTTATATAAAAATCTAGGAACATTATTTGAAACACTGCCACCTCCTTTGAACGACCATAAAATTCTTCATAAACTCTTGTTTTTCGTAACATAAATGGGGTCTCATTTGATTCCTTATCTCCTGATCGGTGAAGAATTCCGTAATTATGAAAATGTTAAACTATAGGAAAAAGTCGTATTTAGGAAATTGCCAAGCTCTGCTTATTATTTATTAATATTAATCATAAATCAGGTATAGTTTCTTAGAGTTGAATCATTAATAGTTTAACAATTATTATTACAAATTATTATAAGTGATAAATATCTGATAAATTAATTTAAATCAATTAAATTTGATTTAAAAAATAGATAAACAACAACTGAAATCCACTTCGAATTATACAAAAGAAGACTATTTTCCGGAAGACGAAGGAAAAGCACTTCCAATCTGTTTCACGATTTTGATTGTCATTGTATTGGTTTTTATAAGTTATGTAATAATCCAATTGCGTGTCAAACGAATGGTTAAATCTCAGCCCAATTGTAATTATAAAAAATCTTTGAAACCTCCGGTCCATTACCTCAATCTTTATAATAAAGAAGTGAATCAATTAAAGCAAAACAATTTCAACCAATTCGTCAAAACAGACAAAATCTCAAATAATTATGAAGAATCCAAACATTTTTTAATCGGTATTTATAAACAATTTTAGTTTTATTTCAAATCTATTAATAAATTAATTTTCAGTCAAACGATACAACGAATTGAATACTTCTGTGAGAAGAGCTTTTGAGATCAAACTGAATAACGACTCGAAAAGTTGGAAAAGTTTGGCCATAGAATTGGGTGAATATATACTACTTTTTATAATTTAATTAATATTCAAAAAAAGACTTCATTTCACAGAAGAAATTGATTTTATAGAATTGATTGAATATAACTAATTCGTACTTTTAATCTAAAAATAAATATTTGATTTAATTTAAAGGCTATACGATTGCCTCCATTTCCTCATTCGAATCGCTGGGTCGACAACACATGAATTGTGTTCAATACTTTCTAAGCGGTGAATAACTTTAAATCAATTGATTTTAATAGAATTAAAATTTATGAAAATTACTAAACATTTGCTTTTTTTGTTAGATTGGAGTCAATATAAAGACGCGACCATTAATTCACTTCTTAAAGCACTGTTAAGAATTGGACGAATAGATTGTGTCCAAATAATAGATCCTTCCTTTAGATTTAGTCCTTATTAGTTATTATATAACATAGACTTTGTGTAAATAATGTAAATAAACTCTTTTTTAAAAACAAATTCAATAAAATTATTTATTTTAAACTAACAATTCATCATTCGTTTATTAAACTAGGGATGGATAATGAACTCAAAATCAGGGGGTATAGGGTACTGATAATTGCCTCACAATCACAGGGGGTATAGAGAGGGTATTTTGAATCACCAAGATCGTGCAGAATTTAATTAAAAATGACGTAACTTAACAGAATTTTAACCAATTCTGTAAGAATAGAATTTAGGCAAAATTCTGTTATTTTTCTAAAAATTTAGGCAAAATTTTGTTATTTTTCTAAAAATTTAGGCAAAATTTTGTTATTTTTCTAAAAATTTAGGCAAAATTCTGTTATTTTTCTAAAAATTTAGGCAAAATTCTGTTATTTTTCTAAAAATTTAGGCACCGTTTTCTCAAAATTTTTAGGGGAGGAGGACCTAATTTTTTCTTCGTCACAGGGCCCCCAGGGCTGTATTTTGGCTATACCCCCCCTCTATTGTCCATCCCTATATTAAATGTTTCTTATTTTAATGTAAGCCTTTGAATTGAAATCAGCATGCTAGAATATGGAGAGAAATATAAAATTTGTATTCAGTGAACCTTTAGTTTAAAGATTAGGGGTAGCTCAGGTCGGCCGAGTCGGGATGTGGATGTAGAAGGGGGGGGAAATGCCAAATCAAAATGCCAAGGGGAAATTATAAGCTAAAATTAATTCTTGGTGCAAATAAAATCAGTGCTACCCTGGGCCAAGATATAAGAATAAATATAACAATAAATAAATTCAAATTTATTTTTTGGTATTTTTCAAAATTTTTAATTTTAATTATCGATTCATATACTCTGTATTTATCCATTTTGTCGATAAATGAAATATTCGTCAATGGAATAGAATTAGAATTGAATTACAATAAATTTAAAACATTCGCGCATTAAAATACAACACAATTAATTAATTAATTATTTTTTATCACAATATTTTTTTTGTATTTTATCAGAAATATTTTGTTTTTATAATTTTTCAAAATTAATACATCTTTTAATCCTCAAAAAGCATATATCAGTCAACGAATCAAATGATTGTAAAACCGATTACAATATTATTGATCGTTAAATATAATTATAATAATAAAACATTACTTCGTTTTTTGTGTCATTTTTTCTATATTTTAAAACTTTTAATATGTTTATGATTTTGGATCACAAAATCTGTTTTTCTTTCACTCAAAATAATAGTTTAATTTTGTTGTTTCGAAATAACAATTCAGTGTTTCATTTGTTTTACTGATAACAACAACAGTTCATTAAAAGAAAATCCGAACCATTTTTTATATAACAATAAATAACTTAAAGAATAAAACTATAATTTGTCGGAATTATAGAATAAATTCGAATTAAGTTTCAAATTTAACGCTTATTCTCAAAAAAATTCTATTTGTCTTTAATTCTATATTACAATACACACCGACTCATGAAGTTTTAGGAATTCTATAATTAGGAAAAGGTTTCGAATAATCGAAATTTTTTATTCTTATTGATTAAAAAATAATTGTCTGCAAAGTCTATAAACAAAAGCACAAAACAATTCAGTTTTGATTTTGTGATTTGACTCAAAATATCACTTAAAAAAAGTATTGGTGTTTGTGTTACAACACCTGATCATCCGATTTGAGTAAAAATGAAGACATAAATAGATTTTAAGGCATATTTCAAATAATTGTCGAAATAAACAAAAATACATTTTTTAGGAGAAATCCAATGATTAATAATGTTTTGCCAAATGAATAATTTTAGATATATATTGAATATATATTTATGTATATATTGTTTGGAAAATATTTGTTTTAATGCCATTAATACATAAATTAATATATTTGTTGTTCAGAACAGAGCATCTCATTAGACGACCCAAAGACCGGCAAAAAAGGCTTAAAAAAGGCCATTAGGTTTTAAATGGTATTAATCTATTGTTTTTTCATTTTTTTTAATTTTAAAGAATAATTGATAAATAGCTGAAATAGTTTTGAACAAACGAAAGCACCCGAACATTAGAACAATAAGTTAATTCTAAAAAAACCTTTTGATTTAATTAAATCAATAAATGAATGCAAACTTTGCCAATATTTAGAGGAAACACAACAAAACTCATGATTTGATCAAAAAATATTCTTAAAATGAATAATAGGGTTATGAATACCAGCCCAAACATGTTCTTGAAATCAATTAATCGATCAGTTATTGAATATTGGATTTAAATATGAATTGAGATTAACCCAAAAGAGCGTCTATTTTACTCTCGAAGTTATATTCCGAATGTCTTTGTTTCGATAAAAGGATCGATTCTCGAGTCGACTCTCTTTTTGGTCGATCGCTGTCTTTAGTTTTGTTGACACACTATTTGAGGCCAAATGGGCCGACATTTTCGAAGAGGTCGATGAGTTGCTGCTACAGGAAGTCGACTCCTTGTCTTTGGACATATGGTTGTTGTGATCACTGTTTTGATTGATTTTGTCTGCAGTTTGTTGTTGTGCTCTCTTTGCTATGTCTGACCAAAGCGGTCGCTCACAAACCAGAGGACAACCATTGGATTCACAGCTCTCGCTATTGTCGTCATTGCTTTGTTCGTCATTGCCGTTACATTCGGTTGGATTAGGTTTAGGGACTGAATTTGGAGAACTGGGCTCTGTTTGTGTTGCACTGGAATGTTCATCGAATGACTCAGAGTTTATGGAAAAAGAGTCGTTAACGCCGTTGAGCACAATAGGGGCCAAACAAGAATGCAGTCTCTCTTTCGATTGGATCACCGCTTCAGATGACAGACGTCTTTCTGCTCCCGAAAGGGAAGAGGACTCCTGAGGAGAATGGTTTGGGGTTTTGGCAGGAATTGCATGACTAGTGGACACATTGTCTTCAGTGTTACAATTGATATCAATTTTACTGCAATTTGTTTTAATATCTTTCGATAATTTCTGACAAAATAATTGATTCGTTATGTTATTTACAGAAGGAGTGGTCGAATCCAACGTACACTTGTCGTTCCTCTGTTTTCCTGTGTTTCCCTTTAAGATGTCTGCATAAACCGATTCCTCACTCTCTTTGTTATCATTTGAGCAAAATTTTGTTGAACTGTTGGGCAGAGGAGGAAACGATGTGTTCCTCAGATCGAAGGGCTCATTGTGTGCCAAATGTTTGGTCGAACTATCACTTAAATGACTGCTCTTCTCATTACTGCTGTTCTCTTCCTTGCATTTTCTTTGTGGGACTCGACTCCTATGAGGGAACGGAGAGTTCGACCGATTGTCCACATTTTGGCTTAACTGTGATTTAGACGAACTGTTGGTCACTGGAGTCACTGGGCTTTTTGGTGAAGGGGGAGAAACTTCAACAGTTCCGACACTACTGGCGATCGATGCAGTCTCGGCACCAGAACTAATTGCAGGACAAGACGACTGATTTTTGTTTGAAATAGCATTCAAATGTGCATTATTTGCCATATTATCAGTTGTATTGACTGAACCATTGGTTGGACTGTTATTACTATTAATGACCACATTATTACTGCTGTTATTACTATTAATTGTATTATTTGTGTGAAAATGGGTTTTGCGGCTGATATGAGGTTTGCTATGATTTCGAATGGAACTACTTTTTGAAGAATAGTTAGGTCTGGCCGTTCCGTACGCGTGTGGCGCCAAACCTATGTTTGTTTGAAAACAATTCAATCGTTATTTTATACTTTTTATAAATAATTGACTTTCAATGGCATACCGTTAGCGACAAAAACGGTCGAGAGATCATAACAAGCATTCGTTGCATTGGGGGTCCACGCGCTCAAGAACTGGGGCGGATAGAAGGGAGTGGGAGGGTATATCTGTGCCAATGGTATAATTAATTTTAATGAGTCATACAATAAGATAAATAGTATAACAAAATATATAAAAAGATAATAAAATATCAAGTGTTGAGCACAGATACAAAAATAACTAGTCTTACCCGAGAATTGCTGAAATTGGGTAGATTTGCATATTGAGTGAAGTTCTGCTGAGAGAGCAGTGGCTGTGAGTTCGCTGTGAACGTCTCAGTACTTGTGTTTGATATGCCATTGTTTGCAGAAATAACTGTTGGACCAACTGTTCCCACTGTTGGGCGGATATTATTCTTATTATAATTAGTGGAACCCGAATGAATGATGGGTTTGGCCTTAATTCTGGCCATAATCGGGATATTAGTGTTGGGAAAAACTCTAATCTCTTCGCGTATATACCGAAACGCCAACTGTGGATAAGGAGTATAATTAGTACAAACAAAATAATTCAAGTGCTCGTATGCGGTTATATACCTGCGCGTCTTCATCCGATTCGAAGGTTACGTACCAACTCCTGTGATTAAATTCAATAGCATTAGAGATCAGCTCATTATTACTCATAATTTGCTTTTATTTTCTACGTTTGGTTACATTTTTTCAATATCTAAGCAGTGATTCAATAGCAGTGACACTACTCTCTATACACTAACTGTATGTGCACTTCCTTTCAATTTTACAATTTATATCAATTGTTATGTCATATAAGAATACCATAGCTATCAGAAAATGTCTAAATGAAAAGAAATATTGAATACAACAATCATTTTTAAGTATTGCCTCCCATTGGCTAATGCGATGAAAAAACAAGAAATGGGGTATTATTTGATTGTTTTATATATTGTCGGTTTTGGAGGAAATGATATGATATTTGTTTACTCGAATAGGGTTTTTGGTCAAAAAATTTGAAGCACTACTTGATTTGAATTTATATGAAGGGCCATTTTATTAACATATCGAAAGTCCAACTTTGTTTCTAAAACCAGGCTTTGAGGGAAGAGTGAGAAAAAATTTCAATTCTGTTTGAAACCCGTCTTTTGAAATGTGTTCAATAAAAGGCATACAAAGTCTTCTTCTTTAGAATATTTAATTAAATTATAAAAACAATGTCTTAAATACCGATTTCCTGCGACTTCACAATTGACAAACTTCGGACAGTTCTCGCCACTGAACAGATTCTCGATATCCTTAGGGAGTGTCGAATCTGGTATTTCCCTCAGAATAAGTACACACCGTTTGTGAAGTGGTCTCACTTTTTCGCCCGTGTCGTCCACCTGCACTGTCGACGACTCTCTGAGAACATCGACCACTAGTTGTTTGTCTTGTGTGAGTCGTTTGATTTGATCAAAGTTTAAAATAATGGCGATTTGAACGTATTTATCCGAATCCATTTGCGATATGAGGTACGTGTCGTGCGATAGGTTCTCACGCGAGAAGTAGTACTCCAACTGTCGTTTCAATAAATACCTGATTTCTTCTCCAGATTTGCCAGAAATCTGTTCATTGAATTCTGTAAACAAAACAACAAATTAAATATCACAACAAAACGAGAGAACAAGTCTTACGATTATGTTTTCCACTGTTTTTATCCAACGCCTCCTCATTGACAGCACTTTCATTAGTATTAGAGATCATAATTGGATTCTTATCGTTGGCCGAAGTGTTAGAAACGTTCATCTTTTGGGACAATTCTTTCAAAGCAGTGTTCGATTGGTTAACAAATATCTTCTTATCGTTTGTTATCTCGAATTCATTTTCAAATGTGTTCTCAACTTTTGAATCAAAAATAAATAAATATTTTATTAATTAATAATTAAAAACAAAAATTTATGTTATTTTAAAATAAAACACAACTTTTCTACAAATGTTTTAATACATTTGATACAAAATTTTTGGCAATTATTTGAAAGTTTTAAAACCACTGAAATCCCAATTTTCAAATTCCTTTCGACTCATTATATATTAATTTTTTAACGATTTTAAGCTATCCTTAAATTGTTTGCAAAAACATTCAATGAGTTTAAGCACTCATTTGTATGAGATTTACATTTATTTAATTGAAAACAATAATAAAGTGTCAAATGTTGTCCGCCTTTCAAAACCTGACGTCATATTAACCGATTGTACTCTCATTTAGTATTTAATGTGTTTATTACTAATAATTATTGCCTCAAAAAACAGTTTTAAATAAGTATTAATAAAAAAAGCCAATCATATAATGGATTTGTTTATTGTATTTTATATTTATTCAGGAAATCAATTCAACAAAAATTAATTCAAATTATATCAAAATACAGTAAGATTAAAAACATGGTTTAGGCTATACCCCCTTGGCGACCCCTGGATTAAAACAAATTTTAGATAAAATAACAAAACAATAATGGAGTCAATGCTTTAATAGCAATCAGATATTATTAAATACATTGCTTAAATTGTTATATCTAACGGTTACAGTAATTCCATTGTTATATTGTAAATAAAGAAGCTTGTTCAAATATTTCGCTGTTAATAAAATCTTTGTGCATTTTTCTTGTACAAGCAGATTTATATACTAGCTTTTCTCCAAATGTAAATTCGAAAACTTTATAATAATAATCAGGGAATTGCTTTTTGGGGGGATTTTTTTAGGTGATTAACAGTACATTTGTCGCTATTTAAAACTATGCTAACGGTGGGATAATATTATTGACACAGCTTTAAATAGTGATAAATAATAACAATAATCTTACATTTGTTACTATTATTAATAATCACCTAGATAAATATAGCTCGACACAATTTTCTCTATTGAAAATAACTTATAAGATCTACCAGAGCCAGTTCAGGGCTCGTCAAGGGTCGTTTGAGTCAGTAGGTATACAGGAGGTATTTTGAGAAAATCTTGCCAAAAAAAGCCAGATGGGGGTTTAATTTTTTCAAAACTTGAAAAATTCAAAGGGGGAGAAATGTAAAATATTTAAAAAATTTGCCTAAAGCTAAGGAGTTATTTTGCAAAATCTCAAACTCAGGAGGAAATATCTAGGTTATACCCCCTTGGCGACACCTGGTTCAGTTTTTACAAATATAAATATTTTCAACTTACAAAAATGGTCTTCATTTTAAGAACGATTTCGGAATAGTGTCTATTAACATAGTGTAAAAATTATCATTCAAAAATTGAAAAATGTCAATATTAAATAAACAAAATATGAAAGGAATGGCAAATTTGGAAAGATTTGACGAATTTAATTGTTAGGATAGAAAAAGCATCAAAGATAAAGTTATTATTTTAATATTGTGCAACAGTATGGGGTTTAAAGGGGTTGCGGTGGTTTCAAAGTAAAGTAAATAAATCAAAGTACCTGTTATCTTAGAGCTCCCAATACTACACTCTAATAGCCAATTTGGCAAAGGAGAAATTCTTACTTATTAAGTTTCTTTTGGCGAATTAGACTTAAACATTCCATTCCATTCCAACTTGTCTTTCAAAGTTTGAGTTTTTCAAAGACTTGTAAGAAAGATGATTTAGAAATTTTTAGCCCAACTAGACTTAACAAGTATTTGATAGAACGCATGTTATAATATCTCGTCATTTAGTCACTACAATATACGGGTAATACAATAATTTACATACAATGTGTACTAACTTTTGTTTTCACCTAAAGTTTAATCTTTAGCCGAACGCTTACTGACTTAAACTTTTAAAGAAAATTAAGTAAAGTTACTTTTGCCGAATTGCATACAAGCATACTATGCTGTAATGAGGTCACCAGACTGTGATACCCATGTGACCATCTGGTGCGGCATTTAGACTCTGGACACTGTTTGCACAACAATGTTCTTCTAACTGTAACTGAATAAACTTCCTCGTCATATATACAGCCTGTAGTGCCAATGGATCAACTGGATTAGCTCTACTCTAACCGATCCATTTTTAGTGCTAAGCATAACAATTAATGTCCAAATCTGTGCACATTTGCCAACTTATTATTGTTAGGTTTAAAAGAGACAAAACAATGGAATAAACAAATAAATGTTATGAAAGATGATTAGAACTTAATTAAATGAAGAATAAAAAATAAAAGAAATGAGGAATTAATGGGAAAGGAGTCGGAAGTGGTATTAGTTTATATTGTATGATATGTTATGTTTTGTAACCTTAGTTCGAACTAAAATTAGCTCTACTATAGAGAGTTACCTCATATGGAAAACAGATATTTGTGAAGAAATTCTCATTTATTGCACAGGGAATAAATGGATGAATGGATAATCGCATATATGTTCACAACTTTTTTAGACAAAACTAAGCGATAATTGGATATGAGATTCAGATTTAAAGAATTAATTAAAATTAATAAATAAATAGAAAAATCGTTGCAATAGTTTAGAAATTAGTACAACTCTATCGACCGTTACTCAAAGGCACAGTTAGTTTTGAATAGATTTTGTGAACAAACTGTATTAGATTATGTTGTATGAGACGACGCAATGCAAACCCAACAAATAGTTGTGACCCAACTCTAACACAAGAACTGAAATGAAAACAGTGAACAGAGAAAGCAATGAAAGCCAACTAACTCTGAGATACGACAGACAAATGTCACCCAAATGTAAGAATAGATGTTTGAATGAAGAGTAAAAATAATACTCCACTTATTCCACATTAATTATAATATCTTTCTTTCAATTCTCAACAAAATAATCAAATCATAAGCCAATTATCTGACCTTTTTTAGGTACTCGTCCTTCGATGTCCTGATGGCAGAGTTTCTTTCGCTCATAATTTGGACATCTCTTGGCTCTCAATAAATGAGACGTCGTTTGAATGGTTTGAACGGCTTTACAATTCATATATAAAGTCATCAAATTTTAAATATAATTATACATAAGTTATTGATTGAGAGAACAATTCTTACAATTAGTTGTCGAATCAGTACTATTTGTGCATAAACTTGACTGTAATGACGAGGGCTTCACCTGTAATATCAATATCAGACAATTAATTCATTACATATTTTTCTATACAATTCCCAAATGTACGGGTGTTTCGATACACCAAATCCACTAAATATATAATCTAATGTTCACTTCATTCCAGTCACTGATAAATGAATTTTTCATTTCCAACTGAATCAACCGATTTTGATGTTAACTCAGAATAAATAACTAATGAAAATAATCATTGAATGCACGGATGTGGAGGGGTCCAGCCTGCTATACCGCCCCCCCCCCCTAGCCAAATTTTTGGTTAACATTATGGACAGATAAAACTAAACTTTGAGCAAAAAAATGGGAGAAAACCCAAAATATGCCCTATCCCCTAGCGTTTTGGACATTGCACATCCCTGCAGTGAATGCCAAAACTGGAAACTAAACTAATATTAAAAGTAAAACTAAATTATAAGAACAATATAACCACAAAAGAGATCAGTAAAATCCAGTCAAATGAGACCTTAATTGATTTGATAATGACATCAAATCATAACTTATCTCAAGATTAAAATAAATTCCTTTCATTTTAAATAATCAGTCATTGATTTTAAATAATTTAAAATAAAATGTTCTCTTTATTTTCATTAATGAAGTAAATAAAAAAAAGAAATGAAATATTTCAATCATTTAATTGAACAGAAATTATTTTCTAATCCATGTCTACTAAATATGAGTAAAATGACATCAATTAGTTATAAAAAAGGATAATTTATTCAAAAATAAACGAATTAAAGAGCGTTTATTGTGAACATAAAATGAATGGCAACTAATTTATATTCATTTGACTCATAAAACATTTCTATTGAAGTCCTAATAAAAATCCAAATCCACTGAAATAATCACTAAATAAATATTTATTTTCTTTTGAAAAGTTTAGAAAAATATATTAATAATTAAAAAACTCTTTTAACCTATTGGACAAATATTGACTCAATAAAAGAAAATGTTTTCTGCGATTCCACACATTTAATCGGATCTTATATTTAAATTTAATTAAATTTAAATTAAAAAAAATTTAATTAATGCTCAATTCTTAAAATACTTTTTCAGTATTAAGAAAATTTGTTTTAATTGAGGGGAAATTTTTTAGACGTCAAAAGGATACTAATGTAAAAAACTTGATATAAATAATATCAAACAAAGGGCTCAATTTGTATATCTTTAGTATACCTTTAATTAATAAGCGATCGAATATGTGCTTCAAAAATAGAAAGCGATAGAAATGTTTTGACGCAAATAATAATTGTTTGAATGATATACGGGGGCGGATAGAGGATAGGGCATTATGTACTGTACACTACACTATGTGCTACACATTCAACTTCTCTCTATTCTATGTTTCTGTTCATTCAACGCCTGCTCCTTAAGAATCGAAAACAGAATCTCATCTAAAACAGGGAATTGTATTACAGGCGCTCGACTGCCGAATGGTATACTCGTTGAGAGATGTCTATTACGAGGGCGTTATAAACCCATGACCTTTGGTTGAGACGATCGAAACTGAATTTCAATAATACAATAATAGTCAACAAACAAATAGAAAACAAATAAATAAAAATAAAACTATTGAAGACATTAATCAAAAATGAGTTTCAATCGATAGAAACAAATAATATAAACATTAAATGAGAGACTAATAACAACTGGAATACAATCAAAGGTGTCATACCTTCTGAATTATGAAACATCTGGGACTATATGAACAACAAATATATGTATCGCTCGAATTCAGAAAAGGAGAGAGAGATTGCAATGGAGTTCGCGATTGGTTTGCAACCGATCCACGAGATCCGCACCGATTGGTGGCCGCGCTGTCCGACCACAGGTTCGGTCGTCTTTGAGACAAGCGGTTAGACATTGCCATTGATATACAGGAGGACAAGTCGCTAATGAATTGTGTGGATCGGTGTCGGTGTAGAGTCTCATTATTGCGAACAGTGTTGGCACGCATTCGAACGGCACCAACACTACCATCTGTTTGGCCCAACACTACGGCTTAACACTGAATGACAACTGACTGTCGATATAACGATTCAAACGCCGAGTATTAATCGATATATCGACTAATTATGAACTGAATGACAATTAAGTGAGAGAAACAATAGGGAACAGGTGTGGTGTTGGAGTCGAGCCACTGGTTGCTCACTATATCTATTCAATAGCTTTCCAATGTTCACAACAATATTGTTCGAAAGACAGTTTATTTGTGAATATATGGAGCAAAAGAAATATAAGTGCAGTATAGAGTAGACACGTATTGGGCACTCGACTCAAACTTTGCGATCGATTTCGCCTACATTCACATCAGACCAACACAAACACCACTCCAATCCAACGTACGTAAGGAATACGTAAATCATCAAAAGACATGCTCAGCACCAGAAACTACACTAAACACTCGCTATTAGTAATATTAGACAACTCTTACAATTAAACTAACAATAATTCAATAACATATCAAATCTAATCATATCTTTATATTAATCAAACAATTAAACAATAAATGACCACAATTTTAAATACTGTACAACCCATCACTCAATACATTTGTCGCCGATTCGTTGATTTGTAAATACGATTCAATCATTAGAGGGTTTGAACCTTTCGATGTTAAGTGTAATTCGTGTGAAAACATTCGTTCAAATCCCGGATCTTCTGATACTTTTCTTAATTCATTACAATTTAAAGTACTTTCGATCACTACTTAGCAATAGTAATGACTTTCAGTAGGTTTTCAGTAAACAATAATTCAATTTCTTGATATAAACTCAAGAATCAAATATAAGATATTAGTTTAAACTGTTTATCAAAATAATTAAATCATGTTTTTTAGAATCAAACAAAGTTGCTAATTAGCAAGGCTAAAAACTCTCAAGTTTCCTAAATTATATATTTGATTAAAAGCCAGATTCAGAATAAAAAATAGCTTATGAATGAAAAATAGCTGAAATTAGTTGTAATTATCTGATGTGGACTTTGTATCAATTTAAAAAAATTGAAAAACACATATTTTTTAGCTTAAAACAGCTTTAAAATGAAATTCACTCGATTAATTATTTTTTGAATAATGTTTAAACGAATTGAATAGAAATATAATGACAATAGATTTGAATCAAAAGTCAATTTAAATATTTATTTTTGAAGAGTAAAATTCTTGTAATATTTGTTCAGATGCTTAAAATGAAAGATAAACACAATAATTTTTTATAATATTAATTAAACGGAGAGTGAAAAATATTTCCCCAATTCATAAATAAAGGACTCTTTTTTAAAAATAACATTTTCATATAAATTAAAAGGGGGAGAATAAAAGTTGTGGTAAAAATTTGATTTTGGCAGAGGGAAGTAAAAGTCACAAGGAGAAATATTGGTAATGTGAAGCGTCTTTCAAATTGTCTTATTTCTATCACTATAATAATAAAGGTGCATTTTCAAAATCTTCTCAAATGATTTCATGAGACATTTACTCTAATCCCATACAACAAATTTACAACTTCAACAATACTCTAGCATTAAGGCAATCAACTAAAAAAACTATAGACAAATTTATAGAACATAATCGAGAATTTGTTTCAAGATATTGAATAGAAATGTAACTGAGATTTACTTTGAAAATATAACTTAAATCACTTTCATTACATCTACAGAGATATTAGTAGAAATGCGGAAGTGGGGGTTTAGACCCCAATATTCACTCTTTAGGAGAAAAAAAATAACCACTTATTAGTACTCTTCCTCCCCAAAGTGAATTTGAATAAACAACAAAAGCGGAAATTTGCCAAATTCTTAAATATGAAAATCAGTGATGTGCGGAGGAGGGGTCCAGCTCGGAAACTCCCCTGACGTTTTGGTCCGATACCCCCTAGGCTCTATGCGAGATTCTCCCTGTTGAAATACCTCCTCCAAAACTGTTACTTATCTCTCACACAAATAGACTTTCAATCTTATTCCAGATTACATTATTATTAGGGCTGGACAATGGGGGTATAGCTAAACTACCACCTGTGATCCCGGAAATTCAAGCAAAAAACAAGGCCTCACCTATGAAATTTGAGAATATTTTGTGAAATTCTGTCCTAAATTCTTATAAAAATAACAGAATTTTGTCAAATTCTTGTTAAATTAGGCCAAATTTTGTCAAGTTCTTGCAGAATTCACCACAATTTGCCTGAATTCTGTCAAATTCGTGCAGAATTTGCCGAAATTCTGTTAAAGTAAGTCATTTTAATTAAATGTTGCAAGAATTTGGCGATTGTCAAATACCCGTCCCTATATCCCTAACAGAGGTCTTTGTCCACTCCCTAATTATTAACATTTAAAATATGATTCTTTACAAACAAAGTTCATATTAGAAGCCAAATGAAAATAAAGAATAAAAATTCTTAAATAGAAGAATAATAATCTTAAAAATCGGAAAGAAGTGAATTAAAATTAATTAAATCACAAAAGAGTGTTTCTAAGCAACGAAACCTTTAGGGATGAGAATTGTATTGAAATCTAACTTTCAATGAAGTAAAATAACGCATGTGTTGAACATAACAATAAAGAATTATTACTATTTTAATGATTATATCATTTACTCAACTATTTGTCTAAAATATTTAATAAACTTCTTTCAATAGTCTATAAATTAAATAAAATAAATCGATTTCAATAGAATTTGAACCATTTATTCAAATCGTTAAAACATATTTCGTTTTACAAAATTTATAAAATGTATTTATAAAACAATATTAGAGTTCAATTCATTGTTTTGTTTACAAATTCGGATAAAAATTGTTGCTTTTTGTTTGCAAACAGTTTAATAACCGGTTAACGCAGTGATAGGAAAAACATATGATATCATATCTACTGATTTTGGATTATTTAAACTACTGTAACAGTATAGGGGGTTTTCAATTGAATGTCAGTTAAATGTAGTCAATGAGCGATATATTGTGCTCTTATGCCCGCACATATCATAATTTAATTCATTGATAATCATTATTATTATTATTATCAAAAAAAAACATAAAATACTGTGCACTAAATTATGATAGTATTCCTCTTAAGTTGAAGGATATGGAAATTCAATAATAAAAGTCATCATTTGAGGGGACAGTTCTTGGATAAATAAAAAAAAATATTTGTCACTAAAATTGTAATTATTTTCAAAATGCGATTTCGAACAAAAAACTTAGCGTAAAATAGGGCACTAGGGTAAATGGAACTACTTAGTACATTGCATAAAATAAGCCTTGAATCTTGATATTTTACAAGTTTTCAACTAAAATTAACACGCTTTAGTTTCTTAACTAAATAAAATCCGGTAAATTTTTAATGAAATCTAGGTGGTAATCTAAATAATTCAGGCGTAGGTAATTAATTTGAGAAAATTGTGGTGCATTTGGTACATTTACATAATTTTAGGTCGATCAGGGGGTGTATTCTTGGAACCCCTTTCATTTTCGAAAAAGCTTTAATCTTCCAATGAAATCCGATGAGTTTTCGACTCTTTCTCCAAATTTTATTAAAAATACTAACCCTGATCGACCTAAAATCATGTGAAAAGTACACTGAATTGTTCATTTTGACGCTAGCTCAACTATAAGGTCCTTTAGTTTATACTGTATACTATTCAAAAATTTTAATCTTTCATCATGGTTAATATAGTACGCTGGAATTTTGTGTATTTGTTTTTAAAATGTTGATTTATATATTTCTATTTTCAAACTTTCTGAATAAATCTATTTGATAAAACTTTACCATTAATTTATTAATTTGAATTATTTCAAATATTTAGTAATGCTAGATTTGAAGCACAAAATTCCAAAAAATATTATATTAAACAATAACAATGCAGTCAATAAAACTTTGTTAGTTTAAAACAGTTCCTATACATTTCAAGAACTGATTCTATCCTGTTCAAAATATACAATATTTTCCTGTCTTCTCTTATCTCGTAAATAATTTTTTAAATAAAAATATATTCGAAAAGTTAAATTATAAATAGTGTTTCGATAAATGGAAATCAAATTAGTCCTAATAAATAGCAAATTATTGACATTTTGTGCCCCAAATTTATGATTTCTAGATTGCTATCCAATTGAAATCTCGTCTTGTCCTATTCCATAAAGCAGATATATTGTCCTGTACAGTACAGAAACAATACGGGACAGGAAATAAGATAAACTTTAGGTACCTTAGCCTAAAACCAATTGGAGTCAAAAATACTGTTAAAACTAACTATCGATACAAATAAGAACTTTTTGATGCATTCAAATGAAGAGAATATAAGTAATTTAAGAATAAGAATATAAAAGTAATTAATGATTAGATGAGACCAAATGAATAAACAACTGAATGTGTTCTAAAAGTTAGAGTAGTGTTGTATAAGAGGTCCGAAATTGGCGTATAATTTAAATCATTGCACACAACGACCTCATTTGCAGAAGTCATTGTCGTTTCGAGTTTTAAACATATTTTGAGCCCTAATTACGCTTTATTCCACTCAAACTTATGTTTTAAATAATTTCTCACTAAAATTCCATTGAAATATAAATCAGATTATCGTTCAAAACGTGTATATTATTCGTGTATTTGCATTCAGAATATAAAATCTTTCATATTTTCAAAATCGATAAAATTTATACGAATTTATTTACATATTCTGTAATACTGTATAAAAATTATGTAATATATTAATAGATTTATATTTAGGAATAAATTAATGCATAAAAAACTAATAAAAATCAAAATTATTTTAAAAATCTAATTCATTAAAAACATTTAAAATTTAGAATAAGTTAATGTTTAGTTAAATAAAAGCTTTGATGTGTTTATTCAGAGATTTGGTTTAATGAACAAAACTGACATCAAATCAAATATGTGCAAGGATGCTGATACAATCTAGCATGCATACAAGGATAGTTTGCTTGCATTATATAAATTGTTCGGGATAATACTCTATCACCTTCAGTATAACTTAACTTTAGTAAATTCTTGCAGAATAGTTCAAATAATGTTAAACTGTACAATTAGCATGAAAATTCAGTCAAGGTGAATATATGCCTATAGAAATGAATGTTTACAACTGAATGACGTCGTAAGCCATTGTTTTGACGGCTGATGCTAAGAGTTAACATTGTACTTTTTGATACTTTGAACTCATAGCCTTTGACTGTACTGACATATGACGTAGAGTTCACACAAGTGAAAGATTACTGTATATTCAAAGGCTATGGGTTCACAGTATCAAAAAGTACCATCTTAAAACTCTTCGCACTGACAGTCAAAACATTGGCTATTGGCGTCATTCAGTTGTAAACATTCATTTTCTATGTCTAGATTTGGCACTTTCTCATCAAATACTATCTAAGGTCTGAATACAACTGTTGTTACAACTCTGGTTGACTCGTCATTCCTGAACCAAATCTATCCTAATTTAGTTATTTAATTACCATTTAATGCTAACTAATTCATCAAAAGCAGTCACTAAAACATGACTATACTATCGGTTGGGGCAGAAAAAGAAATTTTTAAATATAGTCATGTTTGCCACTAAATAAAACATGTTCAATTCCACCACAATTTATATTGTATTTTCCACTTTTGACAGATATTTAATGAAAATTAATTACTTTTATAAATAATTTTTTTTTATTTGTATTAACAAATGGTTGCGATTTATATTTCTTTTGTCAAAATTAAAGTATCCTTTGAGGCAATTAATTAATATTTTATAGAAAAATGATTACAAAATCAATTTATTGTCCAATAGGTTTAATTTGTTTGTCACTTATGGTTAAAAAAAACTGAAAAATGAGAAAAAATATTGCAAAATGTTTTATAATTAAATAAAAATTAATCAAATGAAAACAAATGAATATATTATAAATATATATATGATATAAAAGATGTACACTTTGTTTAAAACAACTACATTGTAATTATATTTTAAAAAAGAAAACTAATTATTTAACAAAATAGTAATTAAAAGTAAAACTATGCGAAACTTTTTATTTTCATTCATTCATTTAAAGAGAAAAAAATATTATAAAAACTTATTTTCTCACATTTCTCATTGATGAATATCAAATGACTCAAACGAGTTAGGGTTGTGTGAGGCAAGGATTCAGCAAAGGTACAGTATTGGTAATCTGTGACTACACATTATGCAATGTATAGGAGATATTCAAACAAAATAAGGGAATCAAAATATTTTCTCTCTCAAAAGTAGAGTATATTACCCGGACTTTGACTAAATGCAAGCGATTTTTTTAAAGTAATTTATTTTTTCTAAGCTTGAAAACTTAGTGTTCAGTCCGAGTGATAGCTCTACTATGAGAAACACACCGTAGTATTTCTTTTACGTCATTTTCAAACGCAGTTATCTTTTGAAAATTTCCTATAAAATGACAATAATTTAACTGATTTGCAAACACATTGAGTCAAATTATGTACTGATTATTAATTTTTTAAAATCTTTGAGACAATTTCTAATTATGTTTCAAAATCTGTTGATTTATGTTTGAAAAGAACAGATGGTTTTTGGTACTCAATTAAAATAACAAAATAAAAAGGAATGTGCTGCTAAGATTGACGAAGTTTTAATTCAGATTAATATTTGGCTAGGATTAAAAATAAATAATTTTTGACTAAATTGAGAATATTTTTACTGTATAATATAAAGTTTTGGCATTTGAATTTGCCCCACATCTGAAGCTTCTTTATAGTATCCACATGTACAGTAGTCTAATATTAATGTTCAATTTTTCTAGGCTCAAATTTAAATAAAATTATTGAACTTTCTATTACTTGGAAAATGAAGATTAAAGATTCAAAACTATTAAAATGTTCAAGATTATTATTTAAGTTTAAGCAAAAAATGAACACTAATGTTGGCTAACATATGGATAGTATAAAAAGGCATCAGACGTGGGGCAAATTCAAGTGTCCAAAACTTTAGCTTTCACATAATAAGTAAATCAATAGCAAGTAAGCAAAATTCCGTCCTATTAAAGGAAAACCTGGTCATTGGCGGTCACCAAATGGACTGCAACCGATATACAGCAACAGTATTATATATACTTATAAGCAAAATCTAGTGCACAACTCTCCTCATAAGACTCGGCCATCAATTGTTTGACCACTCAATCAATATATTAAGTGATTTGAGTTTAAGATTAATTAAATGTAAACAAATTTTTGAGTTCATCTCTTAAATGCTTTGAAAGTTGTTTTTCGTTTTAAATTCACTTTATTTTTTGCTTCATTTCAAGAAAAACTGGATTTCGTTTTATAGTTTTCGTTTGAATTCATTGACTCATTTGATAACATTTCCAATAATGGCTTACATTTAGACTAATAGAAAGTTATTTTATTGATGACTCGAAAATACCACAACTTTTTTTACGAGTCATTCAGTCGTTTGTGACTCTAATTCATTAAAATATTCTAAAGAAAAAACTCTTAAATTAATTTTGAATTGAAAATTGATTTAAATTATTGGTAAATGTATTCATAAATAAGTTTTCGACATATAATTGAATTATAAATAAAACAGAAAATTAGAGAAAAGCAATTGAATTTTGAGTGAAAATAACATAAATATATGACAATAAGTGTTGTTAACCTTAATTAAGATTAACTTTAATTCTGAACTCAAACTAAAAAACTTTTGATATCTATTGAACTCAAACATGAAATTTATTTTTAGATTTAAGTTTTAAATTATTTAACTCTTATCACTCGAAATCATAAACTATTTAACTATATTTGAACACAAATTATTGAACTTTAAATACATTGAGAAAAGAAAATACAATTAAAATTCAAATATAATAGAAATAATCCATTAATTATAATAAAACAATTAAAAACCTATATATTGTTTGAATTAAGTGCAATCAATTCATACATTTTATAAGCAATTAATTACTAATAGAGAGCAGAAAATTGCAAACAAAACCAATAAAAGCATATTTTTATTGATATTAGTCTATAATAGTCAGACATAAAGTAATATAACGTAAATAACATCAGGAAGTGTTGTATCCTTTCATAAGACACACGATTTTGCATTCATTCACAATCTTTTTATTGCAACAAATTATAAATATATTTGAATAAAATAAATAAAAACAAAATGAAAAACAAAAAAATTGTTTGAAAACTTACCAAAAAATATAAATACTTTGAATGAAACAACTTTAATAATTTAGACGTCTTTTGATTTAATAGTAATTAGAAAAAAATGTTTGCATAAAATCAAATGAAAAAATTATTGATTATTTATATTTAATTTATTAATAGTTTTGTTGAAATGTATTGTTTTGTTTAGTCTTGTGCTCACAATTCACACACAACTGTACACTAATAGGAGTAATGTTTGTGTTGTGTTGTGTTCACTGAATCACTGTTTAGGAGAGAACCGACAAATTGTCCCACTTTTGAGTCAATAATTTAAAACTCAAAAATTCACATATATTTGCATTAATAGTAATGTTATTATTATATCATTCAATCATATCTTTGACTGTAATCACAACCAAATAATTCAATTATATTTTTACTTCTTTTGCTAACCTTTTCATTGAATACTAAATTATAATTTGTTTTTTCGGTTTTTTTAATAAAATATTTTTAATTAATATATATTTTAATTATAATCTAATATTTAGTTTTGAACACAATTTTAGACCTGAATTGAAGACACAATTGAAAGCATAATTAATTTGCGATACAATGAGTTGAATAGAAAAATAATTGGATTTAAATTAATGTTTGTTTTGATCACTAGTTTTAGTCCAAACAAACATCAAATGAAAATGTGATTCAATGCAGACATAAAGTCCTCCATTCGTTCAATATATGGCTGTCGGGGACCGTCTCTGCACTGCAGTCAATACAACCTTTCGTCGCGTTATTTATAGTTTGAAAACGTCTAATCCGTAAGACATATAGTTTGTGGCACTGAATGAAGTGCTCTCTCATTACTCCATCTCTAGTAATAACGTTTCCAATTAAGCAGTTTATCCTTATGTTTATAAACATTTATCACAAGAGGCGCTGATGTTATGCTTAAACCAAAGGACTTCATTCAGTGCCATAAACTATATATGGCGCTATTAAAATTATGATCCCTACATACGATTAATATGCAAAACATATTAAAATTATTTTAAACATTTAATCTATTTGTGAATAATTTCATTATTTGTTTACAATTGTTGATTAATGTAAACAAATAATTGAGCATTCATAAAATAGGGTAATCAACTATAGTGTAAGTTTGAATTGACAATTGCTTTCATGGGTCAATTTTAGGCAAATAAGTTAAGTTACTTCATATTTTTTAGTAATTTTCATCAATTGTAAGAAATATTCTAAAATATTTGAATGCAAACACATTTGTATATTTCGATTATAAGTCTGGCTTCAAATCATTCGATCGATAAGTTTCTCACTTCAAAGAAATTGAATTTCATTTGATATTCATATTTATATGATTTAAATCTAAAAGTTTGTTTCGCATGAATAACATGAAAATTTTGAATATCTTTTCAATTCTCGTGTTTTGATGTTTTAATTTATTTGAATTAAAAAAAAAGATTAACGCTCTGCAACTCAAGAGCGATTCACAATTGTATTATAGACTACAGGTTTACCATATCTATAGTAGTTCACAATTGTAGTTATCGTTGAAAAATTCACTAAATTTTTAAAATAACAATAAATTTACTAGTAAATTTAATTTTGTCCGATAAATTTATTCAGAAAATTTAATAGACAAAAAATAAGAGTTGGAAGTGTAATTAACATTTAAGATTTGGAATTTTTGGAATATAGCCTAAAACTTTAAGAAATAATTAAAATATCATCCAGACATCCATTGAAATCTAGAGTTTGTAATAGTAGATATGATTCAGTTCCAATCTCTTATCTGATTAAACCCTCTTAGATAACATCGCTGTTATAGAGGATATCAATAATTTTTTATAATAACAATTTTGTGCTTAAAGTTTACAATGATTTACGACCGAATGCACATTATTTTAAAAATAAAACTTTCAATTCTGTCATTTATTAGTTGTGTATAATTTAATGAACAATAATATCCTAAAATATGATACTTAAAAAAATGATTTGAATTATAATATTTGTGTGAAAATTCAAGTATATTTCAAATTATGTCAAATTTTATATTCATTGCAAGTTTGAAAAATTTTAGTCATAAAATAACTTTGTATTCAAACGAATTTCAAGAATCATTTATAAGAAAAAATTGTAAAAATCCATTTAATTAGTTTCATATAAAGAATATTCCTTATAAAACAAAAGCATTGCTGAAGTTTAAAACAAAATTGCATTCTTTAAAAGCGTTGAAACGAAGAGAATAGTTGAGTGGTTTTCTCTGTAATGCTTTTAAGTAGTTTTTAACTGTCATTTCAACAAATCGTTTTCAATAAGTTGTTTGAGTTATGAATGAAAAATATAATTATCTAAAAACTATCAAATAGTTTATACATTTAACAAATACATGAAAATTTCAATAGAATATATTCAAATATTGTCCGGTTTTTTATATATTATGTTAAACAGTCATTCAAATAGTATTTCTTCAAATCGATCGAAAGCGGATCCTTTCTATTCATAGAGAACTGGAGAATAAGCTTTCTTTTATTGATTTTCAGATCATTTTTTGTTTCTTAACAGAATTATATTCCCCGGAATAGAAAATAAAACGATGGCCACTCCAATGCTCCAATTCTGCCTTTTCTCCATAGGCAGGATATGAAATATAATTGCGAGATTGAAATTATCTTGATATTTATTTAGACTAAATATTTGTACGAAGAATAGAAAACTAATCAGTTTAATTCTATAGAGTAATCAGATAACAAAAAACGAATAAATTGAAACCTCATAATAGAAATTAACAAACAATTAAATAAATTTCTCATTAAATGTAAAATAGTATGAATTATTAAATCTATGGATGTCTTCCAAATTGTTTGTTTGTTTTTGTTAATTCATAACAATCTTAGTTCACACAATCTTTTACAATAAAAATCTCATTGAGGATCATCTTGTAGAAAATGTTTAATCTTTTCTTATTATTTTATATTCCAAAATAAAAAAATCTAACACAAATTTAATATTATTGGTTAAACTAATAGTATTAAATTAATTGTTTTATTATATAAGACTGAAATTTACTTTCTGTAATCATTACTTTCCGATTAGTTATTTATAATTTACCAAATATTTTGCTATATTTTGATCCAAAAATTTTGAAATTTTCCACAATGTTTTAAGAAAGACAAAAGATGAAAGAAAATATTCAAGAATTCAGAAGAAACTTTTAGAATTGTATTGTACTTTTAGAATTTAGAACTCCTCATGTATGTATAGTACAGTACAGTACATGCTAATATTAAGGAACTATTTTTTTATTTAAAAACTTTCTAATTAATGAATTATGAATTCTTTCTGTCTTAAGTAAAATTAATCAACTTAACATTATATTATTATTACCATACTAATAATATAGATCTTATGAAGTAGGTCTTGAACAAATTCTCTGTATTTCTCAGCAGTAAGTCTCTGTATTTAAGTTATTTACTTGAGACTTCTTTACTATCAATATATAATTAGAATTTAATTAAGACAGTATTTTCTGATTGATCAAATATTTATTGATCAATCAAATCCTAAAAATCAATTGAATTTGTTTCACAAATATGATGTCCAATTATTAATAATAATTTATGATCTGTTGAATTATAATATCGTTTCTAAGGAATAAAAATATTGTTGAATATAAACAAAAGTTTTG
>JAQFXN010000010.1:0-44321 GCA_034693365.1 Liacarus xylariae | reverse complement strand
ATAGGCAAACGCGACGTCCTGAAGAATAATGTCAGCACGAGAAAAGCTTTCTATTAAGAGTTATTAAAATTATATCACGTATACATATCACGTTACGCTTTAGTACGCTTTAGCCCAGCCTATTTTTCCTTTAAAGAACTGAATTGATAATACTCCAACATTATATTTTGACATTATGCTTGTGTCACTTTTGGTTTATTTAAACAATTTTTGAGTGACCCACACCTACCACATCTACCAAAACTTAGTTATACAACATAATGTGAATAGACATTAATGGTATCTTGATGTATTTTTGTAAATTTATCTTGTATTTGATGTTTTATTTTTATTGAAGATAATTCGCCATTTTTATATAATTTATGAATATTATCTCTAAATAATAGTTTTTAAGTGTATTTTTAAAATAAATCAGATTTATCTTTCACACCTAGTTTAACCAATTTCTCTTTGGTGTACCAGTTGACCCAATTTACTTAATAAACCAAAATTGATTTTGGAAGTGCTTTATAACTTGAATTAGGAGAAAATTGAACTTTATTAATATTCTTCCTGGAACGGTTCTAATAGCTTTTTAATCGATTTTTTGATTGAAACCAATTTATTCATATTGTTAGATAAGATTTTACTTGTTTTATTAATTTCATGTCTTTAAAATAATTAATTAACATTGAATAAGTTCAGATAAGCTTTAAAAATATCAAAATAACATGTTCAACATCGAGTATAAATTTCAACGCCACTTTGAAAGATTTTGATTTTGTTTTAAAAAATTAATAAAATGTATTTATTTGTGATTATTTTGATATATAACATGATATATTTTATAAACTAGAACACTTTCAAAAATTCGTTTGCATTCGGTTCCAACTATTGTTTGCCTATCTGTACTCATGCATTGGAATAGTCATGCAGTCAAAGCATTGGAAAAGCGATGGAATATAACATGGATATCTTGATATTAAAATATTGTTCTCACTGCTCGTTACGAAAAGGGTGTTTTAATCACCCGATTGTAAAGAGCCTTGGTTTATAAGTAAAGCTGTAATTATAATTTAAAATTTTTAATAAAATATAAAAATCCTGGTGTATAGTGAACAGAGCTGATAAACGACAGGCCGAATCAGATAAGAAACTGAACTTGTTTCAGACAAAGTAATGCAGTTTGCAGAGTTTGCATTACTTTGTCTGACACAAGTTCAGTTTCTTATCTGATTCAACCTGTCGTTTATCAGCTCTGATAGTAAAATTATTAGAATTAACAATAAAAAAATTCAGCTCATGTTGAGTTACGCGCTGTTCAACCATATATCTCAAGACTATAGCTTGTTTCTAATACTTTCTTGATTTAATCCTCTTTATTATTTTTTATAGTAATATATATTTAAAATACTAAACTTATTACTGCACACTTTAGCTTGAATAATTCCATTGATGAATAAGTTTTTTGACCAATAATAATGAATCAAAAAACTTATTCATAAATCTAATTATTCCAGCTGAAGTGTGTAGTGATAAGCAGAGCTGATCACCGTTCAAATTTGGGACTCATTTTTGGTACTTAATTAATCTACATGCTTTATTGCCATAAAAGTAAAGGAGTTTATGATTTCAAATATCCAAATAAAAAGTTACTTAAAATCCTAAAAATGTTCCTATAATTGCAATACATTTAATAGACTTTAATTCAAATAATATTTCGTTTGATTTGAGATCAAATAAATTAAAATTCAATTCATATATCGCTTGTTTGGCTATTAATTAGACATTAATTTTATTCATATATTCTTTGGTTTGGAATCAAATAAACAATAATTTCATTAGTATTTCAATTGTTGTACTATTAATATGTTTTATTGGATATTTTTACTAACGAAGACAATGATTTTGTGATGCTTTACCTACACTAGCTTTTTATGTACTGTAGTTGTGTATGGGATATGTCGTCATAAGGAAATCAATCGAAACACACAAATGAAGTCCTAATAATAGAAAATACTTTACTCGCGTGTTAGGTAGTGATCAGCTCTGGTGATAAGTTTAGTATTTTTATTATTTATTTTTTATTGTTTATTGCTAATTTAGAATACATATAATTTTTTTATTTTTTTCAAAGCATTTCAAAAATAAAAAATCAAAAAATAAAATGAAATTTTTTTATTTGTTTTAATCTTCACTTTCAATCAGATATTGATGGCAAAGTGCCGGTGGATTTTGATAAATCTTAATCTTAAGTCAACTAAACTTATACAAAGCCTATACAAACTTATATATTGATTTCTATTGAATTAGTATAGGTTCATTTGACTAAGGTTTAGGATTTATCAAAATGCACCGGCACTTTGCCATATGAGCTTTGAATGTATTGAAAAACCCAGTGAATGACTTGAATCGTATTTCATTGTCTTGATATTAAACTTCTTCCAGACCTCTATGGATGTATGGGGTTGTATGGCTAGTATGGGTCCCATAAGCGGTTGATGACTTCCAAAATGAGGTGTCTGTCCCCAATCACGTGATTGTGCCGCATTGCCTTGTGCTGTGTTTTGTTGGACGAGTTGGAGGTCTATGGGTTGGCACAGCACTTGTCGTCACCGGAACTGGATTTTCAATTTTAGCTGTGATTGCATTCGTGCACTGGTTTTCACTAAATTGTAGACAAAAGAATGCGAAGAATAATATAAATTTTATTGCCAGCACTTGACTCGACATAACTTTATTTAAATTTAAAATCATTTAAAATTATTTCTCTATTATTTATTTGTTTTCTATAGAATTATTCATTGAATAAGATTTTCATTTAGAAATGTAATCAATTGAAACTGCAGTGAATAATACAAATCCTATATTTATTCAACATTTATTATAATTTCTAAAAATCCATTATTTATTTTAAGTTTAAGCAAATGATTAAAACAATAAAAACATAAATGTCTAAAATTTTTATGAATTTCTTAAAAATGAACAAGCTAATTTTCAACGAACATTTAGATTAAAAGAAATTTTCATATAGATAAATGTTTCAACCTAAAATACTTCTATTTATTATTAAGGAATACCAGGTTGTTTTGGTTTACCAACATAATAATATAAAAACATTTCTGTAAAGTTGTTTTCAAGTTAAATTAATAATTTTAAATTCAACAATTGAAAAACAAAGCGATCTTTGTGTTTATCCTTAGGGTTAAGATAGACATAAATTAGTTAATACTTGTTATCGAAAAAGTCAATAGTTTTCACAAATATTAATTTAGTTCATACTGGACTATCAACAAGAAATGAACCGTTGAAGGGACATGACCAACAGCTTTGAATTTCGATGTTATCATCGAGAATATTCTTTTAAAAGATAAACTATATGAGATATGAAAATGGTTCCATGAGAAATTATGTGCCATATGATAATGTCTTTCTGATGAGATTAGCCAAAATCGAAAATTCGGGATTTAAATATTTTATTTCAATTGCATTCTTGAGTATAACATCGAAATTCAAAGCTTTTGGACATGACGCTTTTCCTTAAAAAATTTATAAGTTCTTTAGAAAAATTGCTGTATTTTTATTACAATTAAGCATGAATTTTGAATAAAACTAACAATGCAAATTTTTTCGATGTTGATAAAAAGTTGGAGTTATTTGAATTCTAAAACAGATGGATCAAAAATATCACGTTGGGCAAAATATTAGGGTGCCCAAACTATTCTAGCTATTTTTTATGAAGGTTCAAGGATAATTATTTGTCCTGTTGATAAACTATACTATATGTTAAAGGAGTGACAAGAGTCAAAAACTATTCAAGACAAAAATATAGTTCCAATTGCAAAAATGTGCGGTCTGTCATGCATAATTTAGCCATAATACTCATAGTTCACAAATTCTTAATTATGTCACTCTTTATCAACAGGAAAAATAATTATCTTTGAGCCTTCACAAAAAAATAGCTAGAATAGTTTGAACACCCTAATATTTTGCCCAACGTGATGTCTTTGAAACATCTGTTTTAGAATTCAAAAAACTTCAACTTTTTACCAACATCGAAAAAATTTGCATTGTAAGATTTGATGAGTAAATGAAACGATTAACAAAATAATAATTCCTTTAGAAAATGATTAAATGATTAATTTTCTGAATTAATGATAAAACAAATAAACATTAATATATTGGACTGAATTTATGCTAAAATTTTTAAAAATTAGTACAATTCAATGTCAATATTAATGATTATTGGTTTTATCATTGATTCAGACAATTAGGGGATATTCAAATAATACGTAGGCAAAAATAGCAAAATTTTGGACCCCATCCCCCCATAATACGCACACTACGCAGGTATACAGGTAAGGTAAGGTCCAGGTATACAGAAGTCCACTAGGTCAAACGTCTGTATTCCGATGTCGTGTGAGTCAAATATTTTACTTTAGATTTAAGATTAAAATACTTAAGTTTATCAAAGGATTATAAATTACAAACTTAAATCTTTTTATCAGTTTATTTTGCAAATTCAATAAGTACGTACAGTCTCATTGACTTCCGCCTTAAAAATCGCACGCATTCATACGCTTTCTCTTGACCCCCTTTCCTACCTTCTGCGTACGTACGATTTGAATGTGCCCTTAATCATTTTCTAAAGGAATTATTATTTTGTTAATCCTTTCATTTACTCATCAAATCTTAGATAATTTTATTCAAAATCCATGTTTAATTGTAATAAAAATACAGTAATTTTTCTACTGTTCATTTCTTGTTGATAGTATACCGTATATAACGTGAAGACCAAAATTTTGGAGACATCTAATACTTTATTCAAACAAATATTCAGATTATAAGATACTAAATGCAGCTGAAAATATTGTTGGGTTAATCTTTGTGTTATCATTGGGCTGAGAGCACATTTCCCGCACAGAATTAATTATTTAAATAAAAGTTTATTATACATTAATTTCTATGGCTTAATACCAAAACCAAAGTTCACATAAATAAACAAAATTTATTTTTGAAAATCTTAAGTGCGGGAAGAGAATAGCTGTATAAGTGGGTAATACAGTTTATTAAGGTTTCTATTATATGTTTCTTTTATCAAAATATGTTTAATTAATGTCTTAGATGTCTCAAAAAAGTTGGTCTTAACTTTACTTAACCGAATAATTTTATTCAATTCTCTAAACAAGCTTTTGTTGTTTTGCATATTTTTAATGAACTGTATGAATTAAAAAGTACTAATCCTTACAGTTTATTAAAAAAAATAAGAGAAAACAGAAATGAGAAAACCATTAATATGAGTTCCTATCAGCGATGTGATCTAAGGGGTTTAATCAGATAGAAGATTGAAACTGAATCATATCTACTAATGCTAACTCTATTGAACTCCATTAAAATCTATAGAGTTTGTATTAGTAGATATGATTCAGTTTCAATCTCTTATCTGATTAAACCCCCTAGATCACATCGCTGTTTTCAATTATATTATTTTTTAATACATTTGATTTTTATAAACTATATAATCAGAGATGCGAATTGTCATCAATAAGAATGGTTTAAAAAATGGTTCATCAATAAACATTTGTTTTGTTAATTTCCTACAACAGTTTCAGAACTTTGAATTTTTATTTTATGGAGAACATCCGGAATTTGATTGTAAAACTATTTTAAGAAAATTTAGTATAAATACAAATCCGACATAATATGTAAATTATAAAAATAACGATATTTGACAGAATTCTGCACATTTCTGTGGATTACATTAGAATTTATGTCAAATTTGATAAGTTTTGAAATATTTTATAACTTATCTGAAATTTCCCGATGAGTCGATACAATAGGCAAATATAGGTATTCTATATGAGGAAAGAAGTTAGTCTACTAGAAATTATGTCGTACTTAGGGAATATACGCTTTCTCTTCCACATCCCTGACTATGTTATCACCAAAAGCTATAAATTATTCAAAATTTATCTTATATGCAAAACATAAATACAAATATAGTGTTATTCCATTTGATTCTCCAAATTCAATGCAATAAAACTAAATTTTGAAATATTCAATATTAAGATAAAAATCTTCCGCTAATTAAAACACAATTAATAATTGAATTGAGAATTGAATTGTTTATAAACGACACAAAACACAGTTTATTTACTAAGCAATAAGAAAAGACCGAATTAATCTGTAATAAATAATCTTGGTCCGATGTCTGAACTCATTACTATAAATCAATGCTAATATAATTCTTTTGCTTCAATATTCTGCTAAAATTACATAAGAGTGCGGCATAAATAAGGCATTCGTTTTGAACAATATATTTATACAGAATATTCTGTAATACACGCTAAAAGAAAAATCATGAGATGATAGTGGGATCACAGCGTGTATAATGTTGTCTAATAATATACATGTTATATAAATGGAGAGGAAGTTTCTCAATAGGGATCACCTCAACAAACATATTGTGCTAAAACAAAACGCCACAAACAATCAATATTATTGAATTTGTTTTCTGTCTCTTTTATTCCTAAATATAATACCAATGGATTCGGTATTAAAAGTTTTTTTGTAGGATTTTTTTTGTGAAACACTAGAATATTCTGTGGAATATATAAACTGCAAAACATATTCAGGCAATGAATGGCCAAAAAAAAGAAGTTTTTTATTCCACTTTACATTTCTATTGTCGTATATAAAAGATTTTTTGCGAAAACTTTTTTCTTCAAGTTTACTGAAATTTTATCCCAAAAAAATATTCATTCATTTTATTCAAAAACAATTTCAGAAATTCTTCAAATCTACAGAAATTTAATTTAACGACAGATTTATATAACTATAATTTCAATTTATTTAATGAATTGCATTACATTTCTACAGAATAACTAATTATAATATTAATTGTATTAATTTAATACTTAATTGAATAGATATAAAGATAGTTTATGTACAGTTAATTATTCCAGAAGTGAGTGCGAGAATGTAAAGTTTTCTTTCTATTAAAACTTTATTGATTTTATATAAATTTATTTATTATTAGTGATATTCACGAATCATTACTAATAAATGAATTGATAATCCTTTGATTTCAAATAAATTGAATAAAAGTTTATTAAAGATGTATCGCTTTTATTGAAATCTAACTCATAACAAGTAACTTTTGTTTTTGATTTTATATTTCTTATCAATTACTATATACTGTATCACTGATTTGTACAATTTCTTCTCTTTTTGAAGTTTTAATAGAAAGAAAACTTTACATTCTCGGACTCACTTTTGGAATAATTAATTGTACAAGTTATAAACAGAATAATAGTTATATGGTGAATTTCGGCGTTATCATCGAGAATATTCGTTTAAAAGATAAACCATAAGAGATAGAAATATGGTTCCATGTGAAATTATGTGCCAGATATAGCCTCTTTCTGATAAGTTTGGTCAAAATCGAAAATTCGAGATTCAAAAATCCTATTTCAATTACATTCTCGATGATAACGCCGAAATTCACGGCTGTTGGTTATAAGATTAAAGAAATCGGAGGTAACTTTATCTATTAATAAATATAAATTCATTAAATTTGAAATAAATAAATTGTTTAAACTGAACTTTATTTTAGTTTTATATAAAATACAATAGAATCAAGAAAGTTTTATTTAACTTTCAACAATTTTAATTTAATTTAATGACTTTATATGAACTAAATAGAATAGCGTTGCGTAAAGTGGCTTTAAAATTGTCGACAAGTTTTTTTTCATTCTTTACTTAAAAGGAAATGTCTTTTTTATAATAAGATTTTATATATTATTAAATAATAATTTACTGTTATCTGAAAATTTTCATTAATTTAATTTATAATAATTACCTATTTATCAAATAAGGTATTCGATGCCAGATATGTGACTACAGCTCGAGATATGTTTGAAGCGCTGTGTAATCATATAAAATATGCCACCAATAAAGGGAATTTGAGGTAATCCTGAAAAAAATAAATTTAAATTCAATAAATAGCAAAAGCGATCCTAAAAGACATTTAGGATAAGAGTCCCGAACTTCTAAACCCTTCGTAAAAACGATAAATTAATAAACAAAACGCACAAAAACAACATTCAGATATAAAATTTTTGTTTTAGTATTTCATGTGTTGTTCAATAGAGAAAAAAGTGCTGAATATTCTAAAAAACAAAACAAAAAAATTCTTATGAATCTTATGGATTCCTACTCAGAGTAGTTTGCATTTTCCTATTGCACACTGAATATAGTATATGTGCTAACTTAGAATTTATTACTCAAACATTATTATAGATCTGCGATCACTATATTTCCACAAAGAGTTGGCAAAAGAGAGTTTAGAGTTTGGAATTTGCAATTGATTTCATACGCGGGTTATCTCGAATCTGAAGAATCGTCTCAAGTCATTGGAGACCCATTAAATCTTGAATTCACACAAGTAAGAGCACCGGCATAATTAAGTATGTGTTTGAGCTAATAATAATAACTGCCACTCCATTCGCACTTTAATTTTAATTATGTTATTTATACTCTAATTCATGAGAATATAAAATATAATCAAAATATAATTAAAATATATTTAATACAGAATTTCACAAATTATTATTTGAATATTTGTATAGATTTTTGTGTTTTTTCAAACTAATTATAAGAACTTTTTTTGAGTTTATTCGAAATTTTTAAATCAAAGGATTAGTAATATTATAAAAGCAAAGTTTTTCTAATAGCAAAAGACATTTGAATGACTCGAAACACCTATTGTTATAAATAATTGAAAGAATTGTATTTACATTCAAATGCTTTTAACTTTAATTTCTCTGAACTGAACAAAGCTATGCGAAAGACTCGGTTGGAAAGGCAAGCGAACAAAATGGGATGTCTTGCCTTTGGTTCTGTCAGCCCCTGACGAAGATCCACAAATTTTCACAATCCCTGAAGATTTAATAATACGCGTTCCGATACTCCATCCCAAGTGTGTATAACAAACTTTAATTATATATCTTTTTAGGGAAACATTCTATTCTTCGAAACTCAAAATTTAAATTATATTTGAATTTCATTTGAATTTCAATTTCACAGATATTCCTGGTTTAAAGACCTGGATCTGCAATGGTATGCATTGCCAGCGGTTTCCAACATGATGTTCGATTGCGGAGGTCTTGAATTTTCTGCCTGTCCTTTCAGCGGATGGTAAACTTTCTTTATAGTTAACTTTAATTCAATTAATAATATCTAATTGTTGTCAATTACATTTAGACTTTTATAATGAATTTTCAATAGAAGATTCTCGAGTTATAAAACAGAGCCAATCACAGCCCGGTTAATTAAAACTATCGCAATTAAAAAACCTTTCCATTTTGCAATTTTTTTTTGATGAAATTATCATGATAAACTTTAACAAGCAAAAAGTTATAAATGAAACTTTAATAAATATGAACTTGTATAGATCAATTTAATTTCAATTATTTATATTAGTATTAATACTGTATTACAACTAAATTGTGTTACAAAAATGAAGATTTAGAGCTCAAATATAAAAAAATAACTTCTTGGAAACTAATTAACCAAAACTGACTTTCAATGTTTTTGATTGTAATCATTTATCACTCACAAATTATTATAATTTTTTTAGTCCTAGCTAAATTATCTTTTATTCAGCCTCAAAACCGTTTTTATAACCTGGTTGTTCTGTTCCCCTTAGGGTTATGAGCAGGAAAATTACTCCCCTTACTATGGGTCAACTCTAATACATTTATTTTCAAAAGATATTTTTCTAAATTAGAATATTTTTCTTTACCACATCAGGTATATGGTCACAGAAATTGCTACCAGAGGTAAGATATCATTACTGATTTTGAAATACTGTAACTTCAATTCACTATATGAACGAAAAATTATAATAGAGTTGAGAATATTTTTAAACATTTCATAATAATTCTAAATAACCAATTGATACAAATATTTTATTAATCAGATTTAAAATATAAATAAGTTATGAATATTATTAATTAACAGAATTTAATTCGGAGTATCGGTATTTAGAAATTTTTAGAGAATACTTATAAAGAATGCATTTATGGCTCTCTTAGATGTTTTTGAATTTTAAATCCGAGTGATTTCTAGCCTTCAATTTAAATCTATTCAAAAATAAAATTGAGTTTTTGTTAAATAGATTTCTTCGCATACATTATAGCGGACTTATAAAAAATCAGACTTTGCACAAAAGTAAGTTTTTTTTTGTTTTAATACAAATTTCTAAATGTGCTGTCGTTAATAACGAGTCATTCCATCGCATTTAACAATACATTCATTAAATTGTATTCCTTATTCATTGCTATACAGTTTAATACTTTAAAAAATTTTAAATTTTCAAACATGTGAAACTTTATTTTTGAGCAAAGTCTTGAAAGTACAGTCGAACCCTGCTTAGAGTGTAGAGTGACTAGAGGGTTCCATTCATTTGTTTACAATATGTGGGATTCACTAAAAACGAGGAATTTTTACATAATAATATTATTCTTTCCAAGCTTTTAAGAGGTTGTTTAATGCGAAATATAATTCTAACCAGGTTTGACTGTACTGTATATAAGTTGTGCAAAGATGTAATGCTTTAATCTAATTCAAAATTTTTATTTTATTCCAATAACTAATGCAAATCTATAATTCTCTCAGATCTGTCTGACACTATGCGATATAATATTCTTGAGGTTTGTTTTAATTTTCATTTATTTTTTAAAAAATAAATTTATATAATTTCATAATTAATTATCGATCAAAATACACAAGGAGATATCTTCTAATCTAAAGAATACTATAGTAATATTTAAATAAAAAAATATTCGAAAAAATTCGAATTTAAACTCGAAAATTTCTAAATAACTTTATATAAATTCGATTAAAAACTGCATAATATAAGTCCTTACATTCAGAAACACTATCAGAAATGTGCAGTTAACACAACTTAAACATTTCTCAAGATAAAATTATTATGCTAAATCAGGCCTACCTTTGAGATACCTAAAATGCAGTTTTCCAGAAAAATACGTTACAAATATTACGTGAATAGTAACATAAATCTAATATAATTATCAATAAAACAATAATAAATTCAATCAAAAAATATAACCTAATTACAAATAATAATAAGGAATACTGACATTGTAAATTTTAGATTATTAAAATATGTAAAAAAGTTGTTTTATGATTAAACATTACTATCTAATAAACATATACTGTTAGATTTATTTAAGTAATATAACTCTTATTTATTTGAAATCATGTGTGAGTCAAAGCTTAAAAAAAGCTTTTATTCCGCTGATTTTTCAGGCATTGTATATCAAGACTAGCTCTGTGCTAAATTCTCGAAAAATTAATGAAATTATGCGAAAAAGTGGTTTTTACCAGCGATGCTATCTGGGGCGTTGAATCAGATAAGAAAGTTGAAATCTATAGAGTTTGTATTAGTAGTTGTGATTCAGTTTCAATTTCTTATCTGATTCCAGATAACATCGCTGGTTTTTACATAATTCACAAGAACCCAGATCAAAATTTTACTAATTATTGAACAATTTTTCTCTCATGTCATGTTTTCTCTGCTAGTTTATTAGTAATCCTGTTATGTTCCTTCATTATGTTTTTAATATTAAATATCTATTGAGAATAAATTAATTAAAATCTGAAGTTCAGATTCTGAATGTTTCAAATTTCTATGTTTCAAAGCCCTGCTTCTGTGAAATTGTGTAGATATTTATTACAGATAGAGCTGACAAAGGCCATACTTTTCTTTGATAACAATCTGACATTGAATCAGACCAACTTATACTAACTCATAGATTCTAATAGAGTTAACCGAATTCTAATATAAGTTCGTCTGACTTGTGCTTCAATGCTAGATTGTTATCAAATAAAGTATGTGCTTATCAGCTCTGAAATTCCAGATATTAATTGCATAAAATAATTACTGTATCAATTCTCAAATGATAATTTAATATTATGTAATTGTTTTTTAAAAAAACAAACCTGGTGAAAATCAATCTGTATCGCATAATTTCAATATTGACTAATTCGTGAGTTTAGTAAATGCTTTTAAGATCCAAATATTGAAAAATGTGAAGAATTGGCAATAAATAAAATAATGAACTTAAATATATTTATATAATATTAGATAATTAAATATTTGCTGATTTTATTTGATGTTTATTGCTATCTATTAACTAAAGTGGCAGTTAATAAAACTTGTTTTGTTGTCAAATCATGTTCGAAGAGTACAGTAGAGTTGTGTTAAATACAGAACTAAACTCCGAAAGAGATTCTGATTGTATTTGTGTTTGACTTAAGTCGTCTGATCACGCATTCAGTAGTAAAACACATACTATAGGCCACCAAATCCACTAAATGATTGAACACATTCGCTCTTTATTATCTCATTTAGAAGTAAATTAATTGAAACAAAAGGCCAATAAAAAAAAAGATATAACAAAAATAAAAATAAATTATAATAAAAAAAAGTAACAAAATTTCATGGAATTAATAAAAACAACATTTTATTCTTAAAAATAAATTACAAGAACTGGGATTTGATATTCAAAGAAAGCACGCGAATAAGGGATTACAAGAATAATTGGCTAATTTATCACAATATGATAGGACGTGGCCATAAGGATGGATTTGGACGTTCGCACTAATACCTCACTTTGGAAGGACTCGGCGATTGTGGAGCTGAACGTGGCTGTGCTCTATAGTTTCCAAAGGGCTAATGTAACTATTGTGGATCATCACACGGCCTCAGAATCCTTTATGAAGCACTTGGAAAATGAGCAGAGATTAAGAGGCGGATGTCCAGCAGACTGGGTGTGGATCGTGCCTCCAATATCAGGCAGTCTTACGCCTGTGTTTCATCAAGAGATGCTTTATTACGAACTTAAGCCCAGCTATGAATACCAAGAGCCGGCCTGGAGGACACACGAATGGCACGTACAACCAGGCACTCAACGACAACAAACCACTCCATCCCGTAAATTGAGATTCAAAGAGATCGCCAGAGGTTTGAGACATTGATTCTAACCATTAATTGACTTTACTTTCAATTACTATTCTATATCTGTCTATAAAGCGGTTAAATTCACATCAAATCTGTTCGGGAAAGCTCTGTCCAAACGAATCAAAGCTACCATTTTATACGCAACAGAAACGGGAAAATCTGAACAATTTTCAAAACGATTGGCTCATATTTTTTCACACGCTTTCAATGTTTCGGTGAGTTTTGATTAAATCTTATAAATAATACTCTATATAAGGCTTATATACAGTAAATATTAAAAATAAATATTTTAATTAAATGTAAAATTTTTTGAAATTATAACTTCTCATAAACTTATTTATATTCTAAAAGTTTTCAAAATCTATTTCAAAATATTTCAACAATCTCATTTTTTCTACTTTAAGCTGAAATCAATTTCAGTTCTGTTATTGAATTTAATATTAATATAAAATGCTCTGAAATAAAACTTTATTAATTAAGAACTTTATTAAATATATTCATGTAGAGATGTCTAGAGGGGGGGGGGGGGTCTAGCTCTGAATACCCATAAACGTTGAGGAAAAACCAAAATATTCCCTGACTTTCAAGTCTGGACATCCCTGAATATGTATTTTTTGAGACATAAATTGTTCGGACAGAATTAATAAAAGGCAGAATAGTTGGGACCTCCTTGTGCTTTATGATAAAGAAAGAGTATAAATTACATGTTTGTAAAAGACACGTCTCTTTTACAATATTTCTAAACAAATATTTCAAATATTTGATTTTGATTCAAATATTATTATAAATGATAAAATGTGAAAATTAAATTTGAAATTCTGATAAATTTTATGAATATTTGGTGAATACAGCCTTTCTATGATTAAATACTATTGTATTGTAAGTCTAATCATAAGATTAATGCTTAGCCTTTTGTCACTTTATATAAGCTTATGTTTGTAAATGATTTCTAATGATTTACACAAATTCTTTATCTAATTAGACGAAAAAATTATAGTCATTTGTGAATTTCGATCATGAAATTGGTTGTGCAGTTGTGTTGCGTGAATGTTAAGCCTATCTGTCCTTTCGAATCGCGTTCAATGAATACTAACTACTCTATAGACAAGACTTTCGATTACAGTGCAAACAGTCGATTGAAACCATTTCATTACAGAGAAGTACAGTCAAAGTGATTCAAAACTATCCACAAAACTATAACTCCCAATGTTTTACACATTAACCCTTTGTTAAGATATACAGTATTTATAATATAAAGTCGACGCAAAGTGAATTTGCCTTGCGCCTGAAGCCTGTCTATACTATCCATATATAGTCCAATATTAATGTTGATTTTTGTTGGCTTAGACATAAATAACAACATTAAACCTTTTAATAGATTTTGAATCTTAAATCTTCATTTTCCAAGTAAAAGAAAGTTTAACAATAAACAAAATTCAACATTAATAATATTGGACTACATATGGATATCATAAAAAGGCTTCAGAAGTGGTACAAATTCAATTTGTGATGACTTTATATTATATTTTATAAATTATTCTCTTAATAAAAATTCAAAAAATTGTTCGATACATAAGAAATGAATTCATTTCTAATTGTTTTCTCAATCAAAGAAAGAAAAACAAAGTATAATTTAATTTCTAATCACTATTAGTCAGGACAACTAACAAAAGAATTAAAATATTGTGTAAATACTCTTGATCATTATTGTTGAGCAATATGGAATTAAAGTCGGACTACTAATTTAGTCTTGTTCAATCATATCCTTTTCTGTTAGATTCACTGAAACATAGCTGCAAAGCAATGAAACCCATATAACCTCACATTCAAAGAAATATTTTGAAATTATCTTTAGACTACTATATTCCTTGTAACCAAAGACCTTGAGCATCTCTGTTCTTTCATTTAATGCCTATCTATTAAAATTCTATTACATAACGAAAACTTTCCAAACCATTGCATATACAGTAGAAGTTTCTAATTTTTCTTACAGTCCAAACATTAGAAGAACATCGTCTTAGAGATGTTCTAATGTCGTAAACTAAGACTACTCTAAAATTTAAAGAGCGTGTCGTAGAAATTATTCAGAGCACTAGTATTGCATGTATTGTATTCTGGGATAACATTCTATGTAACATCAATATAAAGTGTTATACAATTTATGATTAGCTAATGTCTTACAACACCTAAAATGACTAATATTTTTTTGTTTTGTTTTAGAATATTCTTTCAATTTGTAATTCTCTAATCAAATCGTTTGATAATATAATAGAAATTTTTAATGATTTGTTGTAACGAGAATTTTATTGAACTCTATAGACAAAGATTATTGCTTTGATTATTCCATATAATTATTGATTTTTGAATTACTTAAGCATTAGATAGATATGAGACTACAGTATAATTAGATTTAGATTTGTTTTGCAAATAAAACTTTTAAACAATACTTAATCGAAAGGTGATGTGTATGGACTCGTATGATATGTCACATCTGGAACACGAGGCGCTCTTATTGATCGTCACCAGTACTTTTGGAAACGGAGATCCACCAGAAAATGGAGAGGTCTTTGCCCGACAGCTTCAGGCTATTAAAGTGACCGGCGATACAACCCCTGACATTGAAAGTGTCAAAAATGTCTCGACTTCTTATTTGAGAATATCTGTCGACTCATCAGATGTGCCAAACTCTATACCATATGACGACTCAATGGGTGTCAATCAAGTCGGACCACTAAGTAATATAAGGTTTGACTCACAATATCGCCCAAAACTTAGCGAAATGTCTATTCAATCATTTCGATTCAATTAAGATATGCCGTCTTCGGTCTCGGCTCCAGTGCTTACCCGAACTTTTGTGCATTCGGTCGCTATTTAGACACAATGCTAGCAGACTTAGGCGGAGAACGTATTATAAGAGCTGCGACTGGGGATGAACTCTGCGGTCAGGAACAGTCATTTGGCGAATGGGCCAAAACGGCGTTCGAAGTGGCCTGTGATGTCTTCTGTCTGTCCGATGACCTCAATCTGAAAGAAGTGCTGAAAACAGCAACTCTTAAACCACAGCAGTGGTCGAAAGATAACGTAAAACTCATACCTTATAGTGGAAGCGCCAGACCTGACATTTGTAAATGTGAGACATTCTCTTGATTTTTAAAAGTCTGTATTATTTGGTTTATATAGAAGCAAAAGAATATATAGTATACATACATACGAATACTTATATGAAATTTACAAATCAATCATTAAAAAATTTAGAAAGGGGGTATTGTGCAATCACAGAATCTCCCCTATTTTAACAAGAATTTCGCCATATTTTATAAGAATTTCATGGAATTTGGTAAATCTTTATAGAATATTCAGACTTTGCAAAAGCTCTTGGGGTAGCAAAATGCGCTTTTTAAAAGATCAACAAAATTTTTACAGAAGAAATATTCTTGTCCTTCAAACCCTCGGCATTTCTTTTTGAGAACAAATCCAGTTTAATGGTTTCAATACTTCTTTTTGACATAATTCTATTTGATATCTCCTGCACTGCCTTTCCTATCAAATCATGACAATAATTGTATAAATTAGAATTAAGTTTCGATAATACAATGATTTAATTGTAGGGATGACCAAAGAACACAAAGTCAGGGTGTATAGGGTACTGATAAGAACCTCAAAGTCACGGAGAGTATTTTGGAAGTGTTAAATTCTTGAAGAATTTGATTAAAAATTATATAATTTACAGAATTTCGACTGATTCTGCAAGAATTTAAAAGAATTTGACAGAATTCTGTTATTTTTCTAAGAATTTAAACAAAATTTCACAGAATATTCCAAAAACGGCGCATTCGGTGCTATTTATGCCAAAATATTTTCCAAAAATAATAGCGGGGTGCTCATTTTTTCTTCATCACAGGGGGAGGTGTTTTGGTCATCTTTCGATGACAAGGGTATTTTGGCTATACCCTCCCATTGCCCATTCCTATTTAAATTTATAATTAATATACCCTCAAATACCCTATAAACTCATTATTTAGATGAAAGCCCTATAAAATTATTTTAAAATTAAGTCTAAATAACATTTTTCAATAGAGAGATGTTTTCATTATTCCTTAAATTAATTGATGATTAGGTTTATCTAAAGGACCGAATCGTAAAGTAATTCGATATACACTTAAAAATCGTATTCAACTACACGACGGAGACAAAGATGGAAGAACTACAGTATTAATAGAGTTAGAAGCAGTTGACAGTAAAACTGCCACTTTCTATATGCCTGGGGATCATCTGGGAGTGTATCCCGAAAATAGACAGGAGTTAGTTAACGAAATACTCCAACACTTTAGCGATTATAATGTCGATCGAGAATATCAGGTATTCGTTAGAGTGAACCAAATGGACGATAAGAATGATAGCGAAGAGAAATGGATTCTAAACGAGAAATTAGGCATAACTTCTTTGAGGGAAGCACTGACTCGATATCTGGACATAACTACACCTCCGACTCAACAGTTATTGAATTTATTGGCATTGAATGCCACCAATGATTGCGACAAAACAAGACTACATGTATTGGCCAGTGATTCGGCCAAATATGAGGAGTGGAAAGCATTGAGTTATCCAAACCTATTGGAAGTGCTCAACGAATTCAAATCATTGAAGCCATCGCTCGAACTCATATTCACTCAATTGCCTGCAATTCAGTCGCGTTTCTACTCCATCTCCTCATCGCCGCTCATGTCTTCCTCGGCCCAAATCGATCTGACCGTTGCTGTTGTCAAATATGTGACTCATTCGGGACGAAATCATTTCGGCGTTTGTTCTAATTATTTGAATCAAATAAAAAGCGGACATTCAGTCTATGCTTTCATACGAAGTGCTCCAAACTTTCGACTTCCAGACGACAAATCAATGCCAATAATAATGGTGGGCCCGGGCTCTGGCATCGCACCGTTCAGAGGCTTTTGGCAGCACAGGTACAAATTGATTGAAATGAAGAAACAAGAGAGACATAGGTTCGGCAAAATGACGCTATTCTTCGGTTGTCGTTCGCCTTCAATGCAATTACACAACAAAGAAATACAGGCAATGGTTAATCAGGGGATCATAAGTCAGAGTTTTATAGCCTATTCTAGAATAGCCGGACAATCAAAGGTAGGACTAAAATAAATGCGATTTTATTAGTCATTGCATTAGTCTTTTAAACCTATTGTTCTCTGTTTTCAATGTTATATCCATTTGTTTCCCTTTGATGTTATATAGCGTTACGTTCAGGACTGTCTGAAAAGCAATTCCCAAACCATTTATCACGAATTGATGCACGAAAGGGGACACTTCTATGTCTGCGGCGATGTCTCGATGGCCGAAGATGTCTGCAAAACACTTAAATTTATATTACAGGACAATGGTGTTGATGACCCAGAAGTAGCTCTCGTCTCACTTAAGGTAAAGTATATTAAAATATAATTAAATGTTTTTATTGCTTTCAGTCTTTGAAAACATTAAATTTGTATTAATTTGGCTAAAAATGTGACTTTGAATAGGAGAATATGAGATATCATGAGGACATCTTCGGTATAACATTAAGGACAGCAGAGGTAACAAACCGGGGAAGGAATGATGCCATCACTAAAAGAAGTTTTTCAAACGCATAAATAGTTTTCTTTTCTTTTAGTCATTTATAACAAATCGTTTCGACAAAAAGAAACACAAAAATACATTAAAATAAAAATATAAATAAATCGATAAATATTTGAATGACATTAAAGTACAATACAATAGAATACTTTATATATTTCTGAATTTTTAAAACTTATATAATAATAATCATAAAAAGAATGGTTCTTTGCGTTTTCAGACTTACTTTTTTTGCAGAATATTCTTAAGTTTTTTTTGAATCGATTTTTAAAATATTGTCTTTTAATAGTAAACAATCAGTTTTTGCCCCAAAAAATACAATTTTTTCGACAAACTTTTGGTAAAGAATGACAAATGAAATGATGATAAGTGAATTGTAGGAGTAAATAGATTTGCATTGAGATGACCAAGCTCACCAGAGTCAATGGCTCCTGGGACTGCTTGGCCAGGACTTTGATTCACTATTGATAGTTTGGAACACATGTTAGCAGCTTGTTAACAATTTTAAATCAAGGAGATATTCAAAAGTTTTTCAATAAAGCGATTTCACCAAAAATTTTAAATTTTTTCGCCTTTGGTTATCCACGTCTATCCCCATCTGGTTATCCCTTGTATTGAAACTTTTATATTTCAAAACACGATTTGTGTAAAACGATTAAACGGAACAAAAAAGAAATTAAAATCTTTTTCCAAATCTTTCTCTGAATTTTAAACAATTTTTTATATAACTTATTGTTTCTGATAATCGACTTAAACTTATTACAAAATTATTCAACTTAAAAAATCTTATAAACTCTTATTGAAATTTACTAGTTAAATTCTTATTCAATACTTAGTTTTGCGAGAACAAATTTAAAAATTCACATTTTATGATAAAATGCAAATAATATATAATATTTTTCAATTGGAAATAACATTTTTATGAAATCTTATTAAATTTAATAAAGAATTTATTAAAAATAGTCAGTATTTATGAGAAATCATCATTGAATAAATTAAATTCGATTTTAAAACAATTGTCAATTATTTATTGAAATTAATTGACGGCTAATAAGTTTGACTCTACTCTTAACTTATATAAAAACTATTGATTTTAATTGATTCAAACACTTTACTAAAGAAATATTTTAAAGCTAAGGTATAAAACAAATAGATATACTAATTTCAATTGGAATTAATGACACAATTTACACATGCTGCCAATACGACATGTCTAAAAAATTCTAGTATAAAAATGAAATAAGGTAAAGGAGGGTAAAAATTAGTGCCAATGCTAATGGATAATGGGCTATAAAATGTACTATAGAAAGTTGGAATATCTCTTTGTTTTATGCCATAGGTTTAAAATATTTGCTATAATTATAAGGGTAGTATTTCGGAGTGCCACCTTGGATCTTGATCAAAATTTTTTCCTGAATACTTTATTATACAGTAGAGATCATTATAAAAGAGACAGACAAATGCTTGATTCTTACTCATTGGTTTTGAGTTTTTATGTTTGACTAAGTTGTGACCGATAGACAAAATATTAATATCATTCATAGAAAGACATTATATCAAATTTTTTGTTTTGCATTATTCGATATTAATGTTAATCTTTCGGTTAAAGATTAGTCTAATATGAAAACTCAAAGCTAATTAGTAAGAAACAAGCATTTGTCTGTCTCTTTTAAAATGATCTCCACTGTATAAGTATTTGAATATTGAAAATATCTTTTGCCCAAACTGATGAGAAAAAAATTTAACCTCATTTATGGTCTTTATAGTGGTATAATAAAATAGTTATACCATTATGATGTACGTTATTTTCCCAGTGATACTATTTATTTTAAAAATTGATTTTTAAAAATAATTTACTCTTGCAAAATCATTGCGATAAGAATCCCCCTTTCAAAATTTGTGAATGAAATTGATCGAATTTATTATTGATTTATAACTTTTACTTTAATTAATGCATAACTTATTATACTGTTCTCTCACTGATTGTAGGAATGAGCAATGAACTCAAAGTCAAGGGTGGGGGTGGTCGCGGAGAGCCTTAGGGGGAAATACTTGTCTTGTTAGTTATTATTCAATAATTGTAACTATTATTTGTTGAATAGACTGCAATATTATTCGATGCAATCAATATTTAATTATTCAAATATAAATGATTAACAATTTTATTAAAATTTTTAAACTAATTTCTAAAAAAACTTAAAATCTTAATTAAACTTTAAACATATTCGGTTCTATAATTGTTAAAAATTAAGATTATATATATATATATTGCTGTATCAATAGAATAATTTATTAATAAATTTCCAGTCAATATAAAAAATTGGCATATATCCAATATAAATATTAAGTTAGAAAATCTGAAAAATATTCAGAAATTCAAGGAATTCAAAGGATTTATGTATTGTCTAAGAAGTTTGATAAGTGTCTGGTTTATAATTAACTCATTGGAGAAATTCTCTAATATTATTATTAATAAACTTTATAAATAAAACATCTTTACTATTGATTTATATTTTTAAAAGTGTTGATAATTCTTAAATTGAACTTCAGATACATTTCCTGTTACTTCACGATTGTTACTATAAAAAATTAGCCTAATTTATGTGGAGTAACACTATGTCTAATGTCAAAAACCTAATTAGTGGGACTTAACTTTGGCACAGAATATTTGGAAAAGTTATCATTCGCTGCACCGCTAACTGTAAGCTAACATAAGGATTAAGTTCTTGCGATCGATTTGGAAATAAAAATATTGAAAGTTCTAACAAAACTAATTATTAGCTCTAAATTTTCTTTTTTATTTCCAAATAAGTTAAGTCCAATTTAATCAAAGCTTTGAACTGAACTTTTCTCTACTGAGCTCTAAATACTTATTTGTAAATTAGTTATTCATCTAATAAGAACTGAACTTTTTTCCTGTAGTAATTTAAGTTTTGGGTTAAAACATTTCACCAGATTTTTCAGAATTAAATTTAATAATCTTTTAAAATAGATTGTTATCTCATATGGAAATTAATACACAATATGTATATTATATTATAATTAAAACACTTTTTAATACTTCAAAATTTCTTTATTATTATTATTTTTATAATTAACTTATAAATTATAAGTTATATAATCGATGGTAAATATATTAAAAACATTTATTTTGTTTGTTTTGCATAAATTATTCTTTTCTTTTTTTTCTTAAGAACAGAACTTATAATTGGAGTAATAAACCTATTAATGAACAATAATTATTTTATTTTTGTTTAAATTAAATTAAAAACAAAAAACTATATATTAATAATGTTAGTATAGATGTGTAAAATTTGTATCCGTTTTTATTTATTTCAATAATAGCTCTTAATTTCTAATCACAATTAAAAAGACAAAAAAAAATATAAGAGAAGAAAATTATAATATAATTGATGTTAAAAATTATGTTAAAAATGAAATCTTTTCAGAACTCATAACTCAAAATATCCTTAAATATAGTGAAATAATTTATAACTTATTACTGATTTTCGTGTCTATAATCCGTGTGAACAACGAATATAATTATTATAAAAGAGAAAAAGAAAAAACAATTGAATGTTATATAAACGCATTAATACTTTGAGTTATATTTTGCCTAATCTTCTCAAACGATTTTCAGTATTAAAATTCAAACACATATTTAAAAATGCATTATTTTCTTCGGACATTCAAAAAAAAAGAATCTGATTTGAAGTAAACAAAAAAATTACCACAAAATCACAGAATATTCTGTTTTCAATTCTGCTCTTCTATCAGAGAAATAAAATATTGATTTAAATTGAAGTCAAAACAAATCTCGTTTTCCACTTAAATAATATATTATGACATTTAAATCATTTATATATTTATATTAAGAGCAATCCGTCAGAAGAGAAGAGACAATAAAATAGGAAAGAGATAGAAAGGGGGAGGAGAGGGAGGAATAGGACAGTAATTCTATTAACAAATTTATTAAAAGAATTATAACAGAGATATCATTAGAGAAAAAAACATTTTAACAATTAATATATCGATTGTGTTGTCTATTCAATGCCTGCGCCGGCAAATAGTTTTTCGAAGCATTGATGGCAATAGGGTTTGTCGTTCTGTTCCTTGAATGTGCCCTTGTTCAGTTGCTTTAAGCAGAAGGAGCAGACAAAGTGTTCCGGGTGGAACTTGCGGTACATCGCAGTTATGCACCGACCGGTTATCGGTTTGTGACAACCGGCGCACAGGGAGCCCCTCTTGGCGTGATAGTGGGTCTCGCAGTAGGGCTGACCCTCGTGGTCGAAAAAGCTGCCCCCATTGAAGGGAGACCTACAGTCCTGTAGTTAACAATTGGAATAAAAATAATTTATTCATTAAGTCATCTATTTTTTAATCTTTTTTAGCAATCATTTGAGACGTACTCTACAGACAAAGCACTCCGGATGCCATTGGGTGCTCAGCGCCGATATATAGTTGTCAGTGATTGCAGTATTACAACCCCCGCACTTCGGGGCGAACAGTTCGAAGTAGTCCTCACGACAATAGGGTCGGCCGTCCTTTTCATGGTATCCGTCGTCACCGAAGTTCTTACCACAATGAGCACAGAAGAAGTGTTCCGGGTGCCACGTCCTGTCCAGTGCTGTTATGCATTTCTATACAATATTATAGGAAATTATGATTTTCATAGAAATAAATTTTAAATATAAAGTTTCCGTAAATCTAATCTAATAGTGAAAGAGTGGATCCGATAAACGAATGAATGAGATTTGGATTGAATTCAAATTTACATAATCTATAGATAAGGCAAACATTGATTGATAGGGCGGTAGAGAAAGAACATAAGGAAGGGTTTCAAAACTTATTTATAGTTATTCTATCAAATGATTAATTACTGTTCGCTAAAAAACAAAGGAAAACAAGAAATACTTTTTTGCACAATAAGTGAAATGAGAATTGTGTCAATGGTTTGTTTATTTGTTGTGGAAATAGTGTTTGAGATGTGAAACATTAGTGTTATGTAATGTCTTGTCCTTGAATTAAGACTCACATCAAGTATGGAAGCGTTACAATACGCACAACGCGGAGAGAAGAGGTTGTGGTAATCGGTTTCACAGTAGGGCTCGGAATCCCGTTCGAAGAAGTTCTTCGTTCCCAATTCAATGCCACAGTGCAGACATGTGAAGTGTTCCGGGTGCCATGTCTTGCCCAGTGCTGTCACCACTTGACCCACTATTGGCTTATGACACGCCTGACAGTGACCTTTGGCTGCGGTATCGACGCCGTGACGACTCATATCCGACTGAAGAGTTCCTATAATTGTGTCTAATTGTTGGCCTCCACTCGGTTTAGGCGACACTTTGCCATAATCTGAGCTACCGATGGGTTTGTCTTTCATCTGAATATTTAGACCCAAATTAGTTTAAAAAATTTGTGAACAAAATATTTCTCCGATTTTAGACCTTAAAGTCTGAAAGTGAGGCCATGAGGTCATCCAATTCTCGCGTGGCGTTAGAAGCGGTGCCCGTATTGTGTTTGGGCGAACTTAGAATACCTCTCTGTGGCTGCTCTGTCACTGCATTTGTTAATTGACATTTGGGTTTATAGGTTTCGATTAGAAGACCGGTATCAGTGTCTGTAATCTTGGCCCTATAGGGGGGCTGATTGGGGGACACGTTGTGCATATGAACTCCGGGAGGGCTGGCATTGCGTCTATTAGTTCCCGGAGGGCTTGTATTGTGACTGCAATTGCTTGAATGCACGTGTACATGGCCTCCAGTGGGCGAAGCATTGTGCACATGACCTTTGTGTGAGATTATCGTTGGACTACTGGACAATTGGAATCAGATATTTGTAAAAGTTTTCAATTTTTATGATTTAAGTCAATCAAAACTAACTGTGGATTATGTAGATTATGCTCGAGATTGTGAATCAATTGATTTACTTGAGTGCTATCACTTCGGTCTCTACCAAAATGTCCTAAATTACCATTTGTTGTCGCTATTAGTAATTCAAGAAACAGAAAGATTAGCCCAAAGTATATACTTTTGGAATAAATCCAAACTTTCTGTTAATTATTATATTTTTCTTATTAATCCAAATAAGACTCAATGAAAACACTTCATTCATAAAAGTAAGAAAATATTGTATAAAAAATCTCTAAAATAAACTTAAATTTTTTAATATAAATAAGTAAATATATGGCAGACTTGCCTCCAAAGGACAGACAGTTAGGGTGATGGTTAGTGTCGATTATTCGTGCAGAGTTCAAATCATCAAGCAAGCTATCGAGCTCGGATAAATTGCTATTAAAATTCGATGTCATAATACCTGGAGATTTGGGGCCTGACTTACGAGCCATTATCTCATTTTGATAGAGAGGCTATCGATAAATACAAAAGTTATTAATTGAGAAATAATTAAAATATTTAAACATTTTTTCCACAAATACCTCATCGCTTCCATAATATTCATAGTTTTTTGTGAGTTTAGGCGCAGTAGTAGTGGTAATATCTGCCGGTGTGGTCATTTTCCAGCCAGATGTGCTGCCAGGTTGCTTTTTCAGATGAGTGGTAGCCTTTTCCAAATCACTTAGTAGTGAATCTGAAAATCAAACGACATATATATATAAAACACTTGTTTTTTAAAAAACAATATGAGGTTTTAGATAAAGTGTTTCTCACAAAACACAAACTCTTGATTGTATGTCAAAAACGCAAAGAAGTCTTAAAATAGATTTTTGGTTCAGAAAAGTAAACTCAAAATGTTTTCTAAAGTAGAGTAAATATACTAATCATAGAAACCTAAACCCAACGCAAGAGTCTCTCAGAGACTGTCTCTGAGAAGAGAAAATATAAAAATTAGATTTCACTCACAGAATAATCACTGGTTTTGCGGCACAAAAACTATGCCAATCGACAGACAACAGATAGTTATAAAAAACACAGTAAAAGACCCCAATTATACATTTCATATAAAGCAGTGAAGCCTTGATTTGTGCCGAACCCCGAACTCCTACGACAGTTTTGAAGACAAGAACTTTTTTCTCCGTATATGGTATTCATAACGACCTGACATCACATAAACATATAAGAGATAGCGATAGGAAGAGAGTGTTAGGCCTTAACTAAATAAACCTTCGCTTATAAACCAAAGAGAGAGACAGAGAGAACATCCTTTCCTAAACACTCAGTTCTAATAGATTTACTCAAAGAAATTAAGTGTCACTTCTTCTCTCTCTGTATTAAATCATTTTAAATACTCTTTTTTTAATAACAAAAAATAAATTTATTTCAACAGTAATTAACATAAGTTTGACGAATGAATGAATTGAATAATAAAATAAAAGCCAATAAAATATAATCCTTTTTCGTGAATTATTATGAATTTCCGCAATAATTGTGTCATTTTTTAAATTTTATTTTTCATATTTTAATTTAATTCATTACTACATATATGTTATGTTCCGTCCATTTATCAATTGAGCTCTAGTTTAAATGTATGAATGGCACAGAGAAGTCAATTAATGCCAGTCCTATCGTATTAATCACTACAACATTTAAATAGCTTATTATGCTATATATGGTCAGCGATTCATGTCTTACCCAAATCATCCATCTTATGGTCCTTTTTATATCAAATCCAATGCAAATAATTTATTTAATGTTTTGTTAAATTGTTATAAATATTCTACAAATTTGTTGATAACTATTATAAATACTCTATATTTTATACTCTGTTTATGTGTTGTTTTGTTGCAGTACTTGTATCTGTGCTAATAATACAGTAGATATGATAGAGAGCTGCGAACCAAACCCAGACTCCAGTGCTGTTTAGCTGTTTTAGTTGACTGGTTTTGAAGGCTTTTCGTATATAAGCCTATGCTTTCACTTCACAACTAAATTGTTTAACATTTAATGTAAAGTTATATCGCGTTAAATGTCGAAACACCACAACTCGTCGGCAAATATAGCGCACAAACCCATTGACACAAACATTGAACAGATTTTAATATTCAAAACTCAACACCAAATAAAACGCCCACAAAATCAATACCTTATATATCAGAAACACATAATAAATGAGTCTAAGTTCAAGTCAATCGGCATTTGATTTGAGTTTTTTTCTCATTTCAATGAAAACAATTATTATTTAAAATCTCAATAGAATTGCAATAAAATAGTAAAATACTTGTGCCGACACTTCTGCCGACTCAGTTCACTCTCATTGTGCAAAAGTGCAGAGACTGCTGTTTGAGAGACGACTGGAACAGAAGTATTTGAGAGATACAAACGATAGGCTTTTAAATGTCTTTTAATGTTTTACTTTTTATATTTTAAAGCAGTCTTTCAGTCACTGAATCTCTAAAAATAGGTCTTCAAAACGGATTCTCAACACACAAACTAAGCCAGTCCTCCAAAAATCATGTAATCATTTATTTTATGGTCAAAAAAAACATTCAAAGAAATAAATAAATTAGAGAAGACTTTTGATGTATTGAAACAAAATATATTTAATGCGACAAAAAATTTGTGGAATCATATCGTTATTAATGAACAGAAAATCTATTATAAAATAAATGATTAAAAAATTTACTACACATTCATGAGACAAATGAAATCAATAGTCGAATACATTAGTTTTGAGGAAATAATTGGTTTTGAAATTTAAATTAAATTAAATGACAATTTGTGCCAAAAAGTCAATGAAAATAATTAATAGGGTTTCGAACGCCGATCACTGAAACGGAAAGAGAAATCAATTAATTGTTTGAAAGCAATATATTTTTATTCGTGTATTCACTCAAAACCGCCGCCACTTCTCATGGGTCCGCCGCCCATCGGTCCACCTCTGCCACCCATTCCGCCTCTGGGAGGCCCTCCACGACCGCCACGTCCACCGCCGCGATCTCCTCCGCCTCGGCCACCCCTATCACTTCGGGGTCCGCCACGTCCGCGACCACCGCCGCCTCCACCACCTCTTCCATCGCGCGGTCCTCCCATTCCTCCGCCGCCACGTCTTTGGCCACCACTTTCAACCACTTGTGGTGTCATCAGTCCGTGCGGACCCCCTTCCCCATCAGGTCGGGGAGCCTTACATCGGTTGCATTCGTTTCTCCACGAAAAGTTGTTATTATTACAGGAGGGGACGGGACATCTGGTGGCGCACACGTGCATTAGTAATAAAAAACAAAACTTATTCAAAAGCATTCATACCTCCAGTCCCCTTGTCTGCCCCCGCCATCAGATGGTGGTCCTCTGGGGCCTCCGGGTCCACCGCGACCTCCGCCGCCGCCACCACCACCTCCACCTCCTCCTCGACCGCCTCTGAATCCCCCTCCGCCACCAAAATTGCTTCCGCCACCGCCTGTCTTGCGCTGTGCGAACTCAACTTTGGATACCTTTCCAGAACCGGGCGGAAACTCTTTGCCTTTAATTATAGCAAAAATTAATAAATTTTCACAAATGACTAAAAATGCAAATAAAACAAACCGTTAAACCAGGTTATGGCCGATTTGGCAGTGGGCGGGTCGTCGTACGTGAGCGTGGCCTCACCCTTGCCTTTGCCGGTGATTTTGTCCCTATATATCCATATTTTTGGTTTATTTGTCTTTTTGTCGATCTATTGATTGCAAACAAATAAAACAGAAATAAAGATTAGTTCCAAACGAAGTATTCAATAGTTTAAATCAAACCTTAATTATTCCAATGGAGCCATAGTGTGCGGCCAATTGCTCTTCAGATATATCATCCGGAAGTCCAGATATGAAGATTGTGTCCTGATTTGAGTCTATTATTCCAAAAAATGACATTTAATTAAGATTTACATCAAATATATTACAAATAAATAAATTAAAGCTATTTATGAGAGACTATAAGTATTGTGCGAACAATGCATTGTAGGCATTGATGTATACAAAGGGAAAGCATTGCTTTAAAATGAATCACATGTTTGCTATAAACCGAGCATTTGGTACTTTTATAGGACAATCGCAACAAAAATTATAAGCCTTTCACTACAACAACCGGTAATCTAAAGTTCAAGAGAATAGGACATACCTTGTTGTCCAAAATGATCAGACGGACCTCCATATCCTCCTCCACCGCGGCCTGAATTGAATAATCAAAGTGTTAGATGAGATAATAAAATGAAAAACGAAATAAAAGAGAATCTTATGATAGAAACATGCGATTTATGACAACTACTATAAGAACCTAATTATTGTAATTAACTCTTAAAGCGGTAGAAAAAAAACTTCAGATATTTTCGAGACTAATATTGAGATTTAAATTAAATTAAATAATAAACACTGAATTCAATAGCAGTAAAGCTCAGACATTATATAAAATTATTTAAAAGATTTTATCGAAAAAATTCATTCTTAAACTCAGAGATAATATATGTTTAATAATTAAAAGCTCTTTTGGCACCGAATATAAGCCCACAATTGTATTGTCAAACCCATACGTTTTTTCAGATACAATGAACTGTATTTTGTTTTGTATTGACTGTAATTATGTTACCTTTCATAAAACCGGGGCCGGAATTACGGCCGCCTCCATGACCTCCTCTAGAATTAGGACGAGAAAAGGAATACACCATTTGTTATCAACATTTAATTTAACTTTTCTTCCAGTATTCGCTATAATTAATGATAAAATTGTTGCAATTTTTGTTTTGTTGTATAACACACTCATTAGAACATCAAAGACTCAATAAAAATATATGATTTTTATACCCCCTTTTGGTTATACCTTCAATAATACCGACATTATTTGGCTTCAAATTTCTTTAATCACAGAATACACTCCTTTTAATTGAGATACACTTCTTTGTGTCGGTGCAGACATTTAGTGTCAGACCATTTGGTATTTGATTACAACAGCAAACACTTCGGCAGTAATTGCATCGGAATTAATGAGTTTTTAAATTAATAAACAAATTATTAATTCAATTGATTGTGAAGAACAGACTCTCTCTCAAGAAAAAACAATTCGATACCGAAAATAACCAAAAAAAAGAGAAAAATTATAATAATTTAAACATTTTATCAAAAGATATAAATTGAATGAAATTAAAGTAAAACAAAACTAAATTAATAGAAATCCAAACACTAATTAAGTGAATAAAACTAACAAATAAGCAATGGTTAGAGTGAATGGAAAGGAAAATAAGAAGAATTAAATGAAAAAACAAGAATTTTAGTGGATTTAGAACTAAATTAAGTGAACAGAAGTAAGAATCAAAAGTACATTAATTATGTGACCCAACCATTCATTATTGTTTGCTGTAATTGGAATGAAAGACAAGTTTTCGTTAAATTTTACTATTGTTTAAAACCAAAACAAAATCACAAGAAAAATAAGAAAACGATTTCTCGGCTAAGAATTCATACTCTGTTTGAAATTCAAGCCTTGATATCGTTCTCCCAATACATTACCTGTAGTTTTCATTTAATGGGATCACAAAAACGACTAAAATTTAGAAAACATTAGCGAAAAATCAATAAAATATTTTTTAAAATTCTATCCGACTTTCCATTTAAGTATTAATTCATTATAAAATCAATAAAATGTTGATTAAAACTTCAGAATTGATAGAATAAACAGAATTAAGTGAACAAATGGCTGCCATTCATCACTGATTACTTGAGACAACTCTTAAAACATTACTTTAGACTTCTATTAAGTGTTAAAGAAATATAATTCAGTTTTAATGACAATAATTGGGCAAAAATTATCTATAACTTCAGAATAAGCAGTTTTTCATATGGTTTAAATCAGGTGACCTACAGGTATGTTAGTCCACAATATTAGTCGCACATGATTAATTAATTATCGCACTATACCCTACAGTAGTAGATTCAAATAAATTACTAAAATTAATCTCATTTGTGTGGGACATCTTTAAGATTTGATTGAATAAATTATCCTAAAAATAAATTAATCACAATATTCTTTAGATAAATATATAATTGTGTGCATAATCTAAATAGTTTAAGGAATAGAACATAACATTGATTTAACTGACACTTGTGTCAGCCTTTGGATGTTTGCTCTTAAACTAATTCATCGGTTTTTTATCACTTCAAGTGACAAAATTGAAAACATATTTTGAAAGTATTGTATCTATTATTCGGAACAAATAATGACTTCAATCTGAATAATATTTTTGTTTCACAATTCAATCGAAATATTATTTATAACTTGTTATTCATTACTCATTCAATGAAGAAATTATTAATAAATTTAAATCTAATAGAAATACTTCGTCAGAAACTGTTACTCAAAACAAATACCAGATTTTAGAGCAAATATTAAAACTCAAACTATTGATTGTTTGATATAATTTCAATTTTGAGAATTCTGTCCGAAAACCTATTGAGAAGTCATTAATTTTAAAACTAAATTCATTTCTTAAACGCAAACAAACAATAATTTTGTTAATGAAATTGCAATCAAAGCAATAAAAGTTCTGATTTAGAACTACAATACTGTAGGCTCTGTTAAACCGATGAGACCTTTATGTGAAAAACTTTATATATTTTATATCAATGTTTTGATATACATATAAACCAAAATTTGGCAACAATTCCATTGAATGCAAAAGAGATCATTCATTACCTGAAATTATTCGGTGGACCTCTCATTCCACCCATTCCTCCTCCATTATCGTGATATCCCGATTGTGGGCCTCCGTGTGAGCCCATAGAGCCTCCGCCAGAACCGTAGTGTGAATTTCCACCAGAATAGGGACCACTCGGGCCGTTAGACATCCCTCCGGGCGGTAGTGAATTGAAACCACCCATTGAGGGGTTCGATTGTCCCCCATATTGACCGCCGCCAGAGTTCGAGTACTGGCCGTATGCACTCTGACCTGATTGGCCACCAGAGTTCGGATGGGAAGCCCCGCCCCCTCCATGTCCTGACGTGTAATAAGAGTTAGCGCCGCCACCATAACCACCGCTATTAGACGAGCCGTAGCCAGGGTTGGGTTGACCACCACTATTGGGTTGGCCGCCAGAAGCACCGGTACTATAATAACCGGATTGACCAGTTTGTCCGTCGGCTTTAAATATCAATTATTTTTTAATAATTTCAAACAAAAACATTACTTAATGTCAATTACAGTAAAGGCTTTGTTGGGGTTGTGTTGAGTACGAGTACTGATCATTGGTTGTCGACTGATAACCGGGTTGTTGTGCGTATGGATTGGGCGCCGAAGCACTGCCATAGTTGGGAGCACTGGAACCGGTGGACGAGTAGGAGCCATATGTGTCGCCACCGTATGAGCCGTATTGAGTGCCATAACTATTGGTTTGCAATAAAAACAATTTAAATAAAGTATTGAAATGAAAACAATCGCAAAACACGTAATTAACGGAACAATACATACCCGGCGTTCGGCACCGAAGCGCTGCCCGAAGAGTAGCCGTACTCTGAATGGTAGCAAACATTTAATTATCAGTCATTTGTCAGCAATTAATTCAATCATAACATACGTGAGTCAGTCATCACTTGGTTTGCAATAATTGACGTTTAAATCAATTTAGTTATCAATTAATTGTCAGAAACTAATCAATCGTTAAGAGCACTGAAAACAATAGATTGGCTTAAATGGCGATCGCGTTGTTTGGGGTAAACGCCCGACACATACACCACTGGCACGACATCTCTGGACAATTGGACACAAACGCAATGGTTTTGTATTGAAATTAATTATTTGTTTCTGTATTTCCACCAAAAGATGTCTTTAATGTAAAGACTTTTTTGTTGTAATTTCGCAGACATTTGTCTGAAACACAACTATTAATAACGTCTTTGAGTTTCACTCATTTGTCTCAACATTTCTATTGATTTTATTTGACTATAATTTTGTCGTAATTTCTGTTTTAAGCCATTAGTCATTCATTGAACACGTTTTTCATATCCTTTTCCATAATATCATTGATTGGGAAATACGACCGAAAAATATTTGTCCAAACATTTTGCTATTAATCAATTGATTGGAGCAATGGCTAAGTCTAAGAATCATACGGCACATAACCAGAGTATGTGTGCACTCACTCATTGCACCTTTACTTCCATTTATTACCATTTAATTGTGTTTTGTTTTATAGACCGAAAAGACCACAGAAATGGCATTTTGCGACCCAAACGACACCGAAAGGAATCAATGAAAGGGGTTTGCAATGACTTTAATTATATTATTGTTTAATTGTCTTAAGTTTGGCATTAATTTTCGTTAACTTGATTTCAATCAATCAAATTGTTGTCCAAACGATTTACTTCTGGCGAACAGAAACTGCTTTTTTTGAGTCAAGTTTTCTCATTTATCGACTGAAGTGATTGTAATTTAATAGCTTTTCTATTAATGCCATTAATTGTTAATTTTATTGGACATTCAATTATACCCTCTTTAATGAACATATGATGAATCAAAAGATGAGAGTTTTGTATCGTTGGGTAAATAAATTGGTGTCAAAGCTGTAGAGTTCTTAGTCATTACCGAAGTCTAGCGAAAGAAAGTATTTAATGATTATTTTTTTGAACTTCAGATTCTGTTTAAAAATAAAAAGTTTTTCATTAATTCCGACAAATTTGTCATATTTTCAGAAATTATTTTTTAGTCTATTATTTTTGACATAAATGAATGTCTTGAGTACTTTGATCTTAAAAAGTCGTCCTTCTCTTAGGGATTATTTGAATGCATTCAATAAATAATAATTATTTGACTTTTATTTAGTTCATAACATAATTAGGATTAAGAAATAATGTGTTCTGGAGTTTAAAAAATGCAGATTTTGAGTAATTTTTGTGTAAATAAACTATTTTTTAACTTTTGTATTCATAAGAAGCGAAATCCATATTATTATTGGTTAACAAATAATTTATTGTCATTTATGACATATTTAGAGTGAAATAAATTAACATATTTTGGCATAAACTTAAAGCTCTATTCGAAGTCTGAATTCATCTTAAGAGTAGAATCGGTGCGAGTTTTTTGAACAATACTAATGACATATCGATTAAAAATTCATTTTTCAAAACTTATTTTTACGCAATTTATTCCTCAAAAGTTTTAAATTTGGCTCAAAATTTAATGCTATGAATCATAGCCTATGATTAACTAATTTATTGAAATTACAATTTTATACCAAAAACTAAAATATAGTTCTGCTTTTATAACAGAGAAAGGCATAACTTATTTTTGAATATTATATATAAGTTATTGATATTACATATCTTAAGACAAGACTACACTTTGACTACTCTTTGAATTGAGAATAGTATTCACTTTCGAAATCACTTTTGTTGATTATGTAAAATGTCTTTTGCAATAAAATCCTATTATCGTTGTCTCACATCTTATTTATTATTATTTGTGTTTTGCATTGAAATAATGAGCCGAATGTTTGAAACGTTTGAATACTTCTCTGTTGTAAACTATATTAACTGTGAATTCCGACACTTATTTCAAATGTAAATTTAGTTTCAGAAAAATCTACTTTTTTAAGCATTGATTTCTAAGGAATAATGACTTTAAATTTGTTTGAGTGCACCCCATGTGGTGAATGTCCTTTTGAGCGTCACATCCACTCTATGACATGTTATACATTGTCTGCCTCTCCTCTGGTTCTCAATATTTTTTTATTTTTATGTCTTACTATTGCTCTCGAGCTTCACATAAACTCATGCTTTAAGACAAGTGAAGCGAATCGTTTGGTTCTTCACTCTTAAGTCTATTGAAACGATCACTTCTTCGACCATAACTTTTAAATGACTAAACTTTTTTTGCCTATATTTCGCATATTTATTGTTATTTTAATGCATTCATTCATTGATAGGTCGACGCAAAACTGTTAAGGAATTTACGTTTTGCCCGAAAACACAACAAAACTCGTGCGGAGTTAATAGAATTGGAAAAGGCATTGAAGACAACCACCAAATAAATGACAAATGCTTTGAAGTGCTGATCATTAAAGTGAAATTTATATTTCAATAAAATAATAAAAAAAACTTCATTTGTTTGTTTCAGACTTTTTTGGTTGTAATTTGAAATTCAATAATAAAATTCTTTGAATACAAAATTTGAAGTATTTATTGATTTTTTTGCCAATTTATTCAATTCGTTAAATGAATTGAAAATTAGGTTTCACTTAATCTATTACTACAATACAGAGATTATAGTGGAGTAGTAGTTCCTCTCCCTCTCTAGACTCGACCCATTCCGTCCTCTAATGATATTATGTAAGAGTAAGTGATTGTTTTGCATTTGTCTTCTCTCCCCGTTTTGCTTCTCTTTAGGTCTTTTGATTCGTTATCGCACAGAACGGTAAGCCCTATATATTGAATGTCTATTATTTATTTGGTTAGTAATGAACCGAAAGTCTGCCTCAGATCTGATTCCAAGCAAAACAAATTTGATATAAAATGCCAAACAATCAAATGCCTTGTATTCCTTCCCCAACACTGTTATTACACTACAAATCTCGTCGCAAACCTATTGTGTTGTGTACTGTATCTGAATCTGTACTGTTGTCCCCACACATACAGTTCCCCGCACTGGTGTGTTGTCCACTCTCTCCTGTTCACTATATCTCCCAATTTGTTGTTGAGGCCGGTCCTCAAGCTATGAATGCCTTCACACATGAACGGACACGTTAGTCGACGACATGCGTAACGCGCCGTTTAAGTTAAGTTAGTTTTCTATCTCTCTCTCCTCTCTAATGCATCTAAACTTTTATCACTTCTTTCTAAACGAGTGCTAAAACGCAATTTCATTCTATACAATGTTAACCAACACTGGTATCAGTGATCCAATCATTTGGCACTTGTTCTACAATTAGAACTCCTATACATTGTTTTTAATTAATTTATTTATTTTGTGGTCTCAGATATGATCACAGATATGATCAGTTATTTGTTAATATTATTCAGTTATCACATCTCAGTTGTGTTGAATTCTTCATCCAATTCCACCGCAAATGACAATAATCTGATTATTTATGAAATCAATAATAAAACAATTGAGAAGTTTTTGGATACTTTAGAAAACTTTGTGCAAACCTATCGATTGCCTGACGGAGAGATGATTACGAAATTAAAATTCCATAATTACAGTGCAATCGAAACTAAATTTGATTATTTGTGTTTAAGACAGGTTTGATTATCTATTCCTTTATCTATTAATGCATCCAAACATTGGTTTACATTTGCTTTATCTCCGGTAGAAAACAGATTCCAATATTAATTTATTTAAGAATCCTTTTGAACCTATAAACCTAAGAATAATTCTATTTTTAATTCTGATTTCATAGAATCAACCCTCCCCTCCTTAAGAAAAGCTTTGTTAACTTTATGTCTATGGACCGATTGTCCTAAAATTTGACCCAAAATGGACAATACCCTCGCTCACTAATAACAATTAAGATAGAGCCTAATTTATTTGACGATGAATTTTCCTAAGAAGAAGTGAACGATACAATGTGCATTTAGGAAATCATAATTCATCGTAAGAAAATCTATCGTAAAAAATTTAATGTGGTACAATTTGTATCACCATAAATTTTCCTATGTTGAATTGTTCTGGAAGCGAACACATACAGTCTGAGTCACACCTTTGTGTGGGGGTGCCCAATCGGGAAGGGGGAATAGCAAAAATACCTCCTGTGATGAAGAATTTTACTATTGAAAAGGGTACTCTCTATACCCTCTTGTGATTTTGAGGCTCTTATCAGTATCCTATACACCCTGACTTCGATTTCATTGGGCATTCCTACATTTGAGTGATACCTAAAGGGGGATATAAGTTCAGGATTAACTATATAAACGATATAATTGATAACTTTCTTTAGATAGTTTAGATCTATTAACGATAATTTAACTCTTAAAAGATTTTTTTAATTTGAAAAATTGTTACATCAGTTTAATAATATTTCATTAGCTTAGCTTAATTTTGGTACAATAACCAAGAGTCACCAAGGTAGGCCTAGTCCAGGGTATAGGAGGGAATATTTTTAGAATATTTTACCAAAAAAATCTATGATATAATTTTTATAAACTTGAGAAATTCAAAGGGTAAAATATAAAAAATTACGTTATGCCCAAAAAGTCCTTCATTTGTAGTGTTATGAGTGTTTTCAACTCAAAAATCCATAATTTTTACAGAATATACTCTATTAGATATATTTTGTGCCTTTATCAATGTTCATGAATAGAAATGAGCTAGCCTCAGGTTGACCTAAACTCGAAGAGTTTTGCATTGGTTTATAGAATTTGACCAGGCTCATACCTTGGCCCATCAGCTATGACTCATAAATTAGCGTATGATAGTCTAAAATTGCCTATGAGATCAAATCTCTGCTATGGGCCTTGTTTCATCCTATTAACATGTATAATTAAAGAAAATATTTTTAAAATAAAAACAAAGTTCACAAAAGTTATCCAAATTTGTCTAATTTTTAAATCTTATTCGAATATTTGTATAAAATAACTCGTTTTAACTAGATGCTCATGTTTACACTAAAGTCCAGGCTCAGGCGCAAGCCTAGACTCTTGATATTTAAATGAGCCGAAGTAGACATAAGCGATTTTTTGACCCTAAGCCTCGTTGTTTTCGGGCCTATGCTCATCTCATATGTTGATGGCATATCTAAGTATTACGAAAATTATATTCTGTTAAATTCTTAATTAAAATTAAGTTACAAATTCATCAAAAGTAAGAGAAACAAGAATGCAATGGAAAGATTGAAACAATTTTATAATCTCCTCTCTAACCGAAAGAGGAATTTTGAGTCTCCAGTTTCGAAATTTAAAAAATTCATTTAAATTTTGATTTAAAACTTTGTATTTGTGAGAATACATAATTGGTTTAAATTGTATTTTTGGTAAAATCGAAAATCGTTTCTAAAACTGTTCTATGAAAATAACTGTGAAATGAAAATATTGGATAATTGAAGAATTTTATGTAATTTTAATTAATTTAGAGAGCATTTACCAGAAAGACTATATTTTAAAGAATTTTGTCAATTTTAAAGAATATTCTGACCTGTTTTGGAGAATGTGTTGCAAAATTTGGGATACACTCTTTAAAAATGCCCTGTGCTCTCAAATTTAGGAAGCCAAATGATTTAGGTTTTTTTTTCATAAATTGTAAACATCGTCTCAAATAAAAAATATAGGTGATTTTTTCAATGGAAAGTATTTTGAGTAATGTAAAATTTGCATTTGGGATAAAAGACGAATTCTGACTACTTTTATATCTGTTTATTGATTGAATTGAAAACCAATATCTAATCGATTTGGCTTTACTTTGAACACACGAACTAAATATTATCGTCAGAAGCTTAAAGTATGCCTTTTAAAGTTCTGTAAAACACACACTGAGCATTTCCGTTCCTCTCTACTTCTCTCCCTCTCCTCTCTTCCTTACTCTCTAAGACTGAAACAAATGTAAAAAATGACATTAAAAAATGTATTGAATACAGATAACAGACGGCACACACTTAATACAACTCTGGCTATCGAATAATGAACTTTTAGACTGTGAGTTCACTACAGATCCAAAAAGCATCAGTCAATTACTTAAGGATTTCAATCAATCAAATGACAACAGAATCAAACAAAATCAAACCGATTTGAAGTATGTCTTCTCTTCTATCCTGAAATTTTTTGAAACTTTCCTTTAAATATAAATTGAATTCTGAATTATAGCGCAAACAACACAATTAATTCCCTGTCGAAGTGGTCTTATTTAAGTGATTACAAGCAATATCGCGATCAATGCCATCGATTGCATAAAAAACTTCTCAAAAAAATCAACTTAAAGTCGAAAAGAAATGAATTACAGGTATGACTGAATCGCTAATCTTCTTATAAAACTGAGGCTTATTTGTTAGGGTTTATTAGCAAAAATAACACAAACCCACTGCTTGTTAGGGTTAGGCATGTTTTTGAGCTTTTCTGAGTTGATTTTTTTGGAGTTAACTGGCCATACAGTACAGGAGTCCGAGCCTTACTTTACGCAAAATTAATCAATAGTATGTCAGTCTTGTGCTCTTTGCTCTGTACTATAGAGATGGAAAAGAGCAGATTTATTGGTATTTCCTGGAACTAATTGGTGTGGAAAAGGATCTAACAGTAAAAGTTTTGAAGATTTGGGGGAACATAGCTTTGCTGATCGATGCTGTCGGTGAGTGGACATAGACTTTGTTTCATTTTGTAGTAACTAATTAGTAATTAGTTATAAACATAATTTTTATTTCTAATTTATATATCATGTTTAAAAAATATAAAACTATAAGCGAAAAACTGTTTAAAATTGTTGTGTAAAAACTATAAAAAGTTAGATATGCTCAATAAAAATAAGCTATTAGAATGGCTCTATTATGTAAAATGGTACCTGTTGTAATCTTAAGTAAAAAAATAGGATTTTTGGCAATTGATATAATTAAATACGGGTCAAATAGCTAAATATTACGAATTTTGATAAATTTACACAAAATTTGTTTAGGAGATACTTTGTGGAGAACTAAGGCATCGGGCCAAAACGCTAAAGGGATATTCGGGGCTAGATTTAGTGTAAAGCAACGATTCTAACTGGAGTCCTCTTTTTGATAATAATCTCACTTTGATTTATACTAAATCTATTAAAGTCTATTGAAATCTATAGAGTTTATATGATTCAATGTGCGAGTGCTATCAAAAGAAGGACCTAGTTAGAATCTCTGATGCAAAGCTTGATCAAATCTCATTGAATTCAATTGAATTATGATTTATGTATTTATAAAATTCAAAAATTTTAGTTTTAAAGGTTACACTATTTGAAATATAACTTATTTCAATAGAAATTACTTTTTCTCAATTTCAGAGATCATGACTATTGTAAATATACAATTGCGCCCTTTTCATCGAAATATCATCTCTTCAACTATAGGTATTTGAATGTCTTTCTAATAAATTCTAATCTGTTGTCTATCAAAAAACCATTTAATATGACAAAAAAGTTATTTATAAAATAGACATTTTGTCACTTTTCAATGTCAAATATGAATTGAATGTCATTTTATTGTTGAGTGCAAATTATAGGGAAATTTGTAATTGAACTAAAGTGAAGGATAATGTCATTAACATATAATTTAAATCTATTTAAACAGAAACCATAATTTATTGCAAACAATGATATGTCTAGAAATTTACGTATTAATGATTATATGGAAGGCTTAAAATATTCTGTGTAGTTTCCTTTAGAAAATTCCAATAATTCCCAATAAAGATTTCTCCATTAAAGTTTGTAATTAATGCAATACCACACTGAAACATATAATTAAGATCAGAGGTAGTCAAGGTGGGGGTATATAGTAAATACTGTACTTGTCTAATACCCCCCTCTCCACTGACTTTTTGGAGCTGAAAGCAATTTTTTCCCCTTGGCTTTTTTCATATTTTTCTCATTTTTGCCAAGTACCCCTATACCGACCGACTAGGCTACTCCTGATTAAAATCTATAGTAGTTAAATCATCCTGATGATATCCGCATAATTGCTTAATACAGTACCTTATTATTAATTAATATAATTCATTAATTATTTATTCAATTTATCTTAGGTTTCATTATGTGTCTCATTGTTCATGTGATGAGAGGTATAGATATTATCAATTTATTACTATTCTATTCATTTAATAATAAATGTTTGCTATTATTATTGTTATTATTTAATATACAATACATAAAAATATATTTTTCCAATGAATTTCTATATTCTTTTCATAATAAAAAAGAGTAAAGCATTGAATCATTGAATGCTTTAATGTTTTAGAGATAAGGTTTGAATGGATTGAATTCAATATTTAATCCATGGTTTCATTGACTCACATCTGTATGTCTTTCATTGGATTCTCTCATTCTGTCTGTTTCTCTCATTGATTGTGCGGTGGAGACAGTAATTCTCATCGGAGCGGAACAATTATCTTTGCTTTACAACTGGCTTAATATTAGTATTGTCTTCTATCAGATGGTTATGTCCATCAATCCGCTTATCCTATTTTTCTGGTCAAATGCATTGTCTGTCCTTTCATTATAAGCATTAGTTGACTCAACAATACATTGTCTAATATAAGCCCTAATATATAAATAGATAAGCAATAAGTTAGTGACGAATAAGTTAGCGATCAGTCTTTGAGTCTGTTATGTGAACATCATTTTCATTTCACTTCTCCATCAACTCTTAGTGTCAATCATTTACTTCTATTATTAGTAGTTTTGTTGTTCTGATATTAATATCTCTTTTTCTGATTGATATCATTAGTAATAATGTCTTTTATATTTATTATTATTATATATAAATCTAAAGTCTATTATGTTATGTCAGCAAAGAATAAATTATTAATTAGAAATTCTAATTTATAACTATTAAAACTTTTTTTTAGAGAAATTATTTTTTTCCAATTTCTTAAATAATTTTATAATTTACAACATTTAGGTTTCGTTCATGTCTTAAGTTAGCGAATACGGGCGCCGCCAATCTGGTGGGCAAACTATTTTTTAATGTCGTTCAAACCAAATGTTTCCTATTCCGGACGGAGAAGGTCTGTACCCGCAGGTCGTGGTGGGGCAAGTGTCTGACCAACAAACGAAAGAAGAGGGCATTCTTTCGCAATGGATTGAAATATTAAAAGTTTATATTTTTATTTGTTATTAACGACAAAAAAAATTAGTTGAATTGTGAATAATTCTAATTCAAAGCACAAATAGTTATTAAAATTTCTAATCATACTTCAACTTATTCTGATGTAAAATAATTTTTAAATTGAATTAATTTTCATTCTTTTTGCAATTTTCCATTTGTATAACAGACTCATCATTTAAATTATATTTCCTAATGTATTCAATATTTTTTATTTAACTTATTAATTAAGTTGTCATTAAATATAGTGTTTATACGTTTTAAATTTTCTTATTCTTACAAGAATACAACTATTTTACGGAATTTGTATTTACCAGTTAAAATTTAGGAATAAATCCGAAATATATACTCAAAAAATAGGAAATAAATAATAATGTTTACGAAAAGATTTAAAAGAAAGGGATTAAACACATTGACCAATATTTGAGTGAACACTTGAATCAAAACATTTGATTATATGAATGAACTAATATAATTGTGAAGATTTTAAACTGATCTATAGTACTTTTATTTTAACTATGTAAGCAAGGGATATTAGACTTGATCATACCCTGTGTCAAAAATGACACCCTAAGTTTTCTACAATTATTCGCTTATCCATTTTCAAAAAGGCTATTTTTAAAAGGCTGAATATTTTACTAAATTCTGTAAATAATTTATTAAAATCATTCTAGTATGTAAATTATTTAATTTTGTTAGAGTTTATGCGAGTTGTATTGCTAGAGATAACTGTAGACAAGTTTCAGTCCAGCCCCACGCCTCTCCTGCTGAAAAAATTTCATATCTCATTTGAATTGTAAGAAAACAGAATAATCAATAATAAATGTGAAATCATTAGTCATTAAATCATTTTGTGTCAAACAAATTATTAAAGTAAAAAAGGCAATGAGAGCAACAGTAAAGTGGAGACTATCCTCTATAATGGATACTATAGGCCTAACAGAGATCTATATCTTTTCCGCATACAAATGAAGAAATATGTACTTAATTTGCAAAATATTTGTAAGAAATATGCGCTAAAAAGTGTGTCTTCTTATGTCTATATCCTGTTTGTCTGTTTATTTCTCTTACTGTACCACATCGTCTACTACTGAAGACCAACTTCTGTGTCTCTACTCCCTTCCCTCTAATCAAGAGCTATATTCCCCCACTTTATTCTAAGCCTCATTAAGTTTGAAATCCTTATCTGGTATTTGCCTCAATGACCAAAACTATAACAAAAATAGTGGACATATAAAGTGCATAAATAAGTTTGATTTCATTATAAGATTTTCGTTTAGAGTTGTGCTTCACATTCAAAACTGACTTTACAATTGAAAAAGTTCTTGTCTTTTCATTGATTGGAAATGAATTTTGAATTGCTTTTATCGATAATTGTTTTCTCTTTGGTTACTATTGTCTCATCACAAGACACAATAGCTTTCTCTGCCATCAAAGGTGAACGGAATGGGCCATACATTTCATTCCAGACTATGTTAGTCAACAATTCTGTAAGTTTTTAAAAATTTCAATAAATGTTAAATTCAGTTCTCATTCTTATTATACATTTTTGCTAATTTAAGGCTAAATTCAATCCCATGTATGGAGTGTTTATGTGTTCAGAACCGGGTATTTATTACTTCACATTTCAAGTCCTGTCACAACAAGACAGTGATCTAAGAGTTTCGCTGCGAACCAATCGAATTCCAGTAATCACTGCATTCAGTGGTTCGAAGACATCATTCAATATGGCGTCGGGAACTGCTATTCTTCAGTTGGAAACCGACGACATTGTCTACTGTTTTGTAGAGGACGGGGACTTCTATGAGTCGCGTCAATTGAATCGCGCCTACACTTCATTCAGTGGCTTCAGAATAGGTTCTGTGAGTGGTTCGGGAGGGGGTTTCTTCTCATCACTAATGGGAAGAAAGGGAATGATAGATAGCATTGAGAAGAATGATAAAACTACACGAAGTAAACCACAGAATGAACTTTTGGATAAAATCGACTCAACGGATGATATTTATAATTTACTCAGCAATTCTACCCTTCATTAAAATTTCATTATTTTTATAATAGTGTAATAGAGAATATTTAAAAATTAGATTTTATTCTTTAATATATTGCAAGGAATATGAATATTTAAACATTTTATTTATAAAATAAAAAGTTCTTGTATTTAGAAATACATTTGTTTTGTTTAATTCTGTAGAAATTCTATACACAAGTCTATAAATTTTAACATATCTTTTTAAAAACTTATATTTAGTCCAAGAATGTTCAAGGTTCAGGAAGTCATGGGGAAGGTTACTTTTTTGGCAAGAGTGTAGGGGGTTTAGGGAAGGGTAAAATTGCAGATTTTGGCAGGGGGAGGGGGAAAGAGGATTGAAAAAAGTTATTTTTTTGGCTACACTATGTAGAGAATCCATCTTGATTTTGTGATATGTGTACTACGAAAATATATAAATAGATAGTGAAGTAAAATAAGCTACAAAAAAGCAACAGGTAAACTTTTTATAACTTATCAAAAATCCAATAATTCAACGAAATCAAGAATTGAAGTCTAATTTCTAGATTAGAGGCAAATAATATTGTTTTTAAGTCAATTTTTATAATAATGTTACATTTCACCACTTATACAATGAGGGGTAGCCAATGACTAGAGTCAGAGGGGGCATAGGGTAAGAGCCTCAAAATCACAAAGGGGTATAGGGTGGGGTATTTTTAACCATCAAATTCTTGCTGAATTTAAATAAAAATGATGTGATTTAACAGAATGTCGACTAATTCCTTAAGAATTTAAAAGAATTTTACAGAATTGAGGCTAATTATGATGAATTCTGTAAGAATCTAACAGAATTTGACTAAATTTGAAAAGAATTTGAATTTTCTTCTAAATTCTGAATTATTTTGTATTTTTTTCGTTTCTTTAATATGTTTTTCGAAATTAAATTTAATCTGCATTTAAACACTTGTAATTCAGTTAATTTTAATTATTTATTGGAATTACACTTCTGTTCG